>JZKD02S2282192.1:50654-92352 GCA_000966675.3 Picea glauca | reverse complement strand
TATTGGGAAGAAGGAAAATTTCAAATTTGGGATCTAAGTATTATTTGTAATATGGATTGTTTAAATTTGGAAGGTGTATTTTATTACTTCATTGAAATGTTGAGAATGCTATATACATAAAAATAGGAGGAACAAAGTGTATTTGACATCTGTCCAAAGTTTAAATAAAAGAAAAAGAATTGAAATGTTGAGAATGATATATACATAAAAATAGGAGGAACAAAGTGTATTTGACACAGGTCCAAAGTTTAAATAAAATAAAAAATAAAAATTTACAAGTAATTTTTTGTCCAAATTCTATTAACAAATTAAATCTATTCATTAATATAATATTTTGAAAGAAATTCAAATAAATGGAAAAAAAAAATTAATGTTTATTACTAAGTTTATTATTGTTTTCTTTAAAGTTTGAGGATGATATATCAGTTATTCTTCTTCCTCTTCCTTTTGTGTTTTCAAAAGTGGTTAGAGTATCATTACAAATATTTCTTTTCAGATTATTTTACTATAAATTGTTTGAATTGAAGATTTTAGTTGCTAAATATGTATAATCTATGTGTTTCAAGGGTTTTTAGGAAGCACAATCCATTTAACACTTAAAATGCATTTTGAGTAACAAAAAAAACTGTGATTTTGCCAACCATTGTATTATCAGACCAATTTAATTAATTATTAATCAACATTTAACCTTCAATAACTCACTCACTTCTGTTGGAACATAAAGATGTCTAATCCCTTTGAACTTTGGATGAATATGAATTAAGTTTGGCCTAAAAAATGGCCACAAATTGTCAAATTGTGAGTTATAATTAGAGAAGAAGGGTTGTTTGGGCACATCAATTTTAGGGATTTTTAATTTATGAAAAGCAATTTCATATTTCCATATTTTTACCATTATTGCTCTTTCATTTTTTTAATAAGAAATTATCTATTAAATTTAATTAAAATAAGTTATTTTTATAAACAGAATCAATGTAGCAAATTGTGAGTTATAATTAGAGAAGAAGGGTTGTTTGGGTACATCAATTTTATGGATTTTTAATTTATGAGAAACAATTTCATATTTCCATATTTTTATCATTATTGCTCTTTCATTTTTTTAATAAGAAATTATCTATTAAATTTAATTAAAATAAGTTAATTTTTATAAACAAAATCAATTGTCAAATTGTGAGTTATAATTAGAGAAGAAGGGTTGTTTAGGCACATCAATTTTAAGGATCTTTAATTTATGAGAAGCAATTTCATATTTCCATATTTTTACCATTATTACTTTCTCATTTTTTTAATAAAAAATTATCTATTAAATTTAATTAAAATAAGTTATTTTTATAAACAAAATCAATGTTTAAATTAACTTATTGTAAATATTAAATATTTAATACACCAACGGTTCATTAGTATTTATTATAAGTAGTTTTAATTAAAAATATATTATTTAAAATTAAATCTTTTTAAAGAGTTGACCAAATTAATGTGCTCTAAATAAAATATGATAATTAAAAAATTGAAATTAAAAACCTATGCTTATCAAAAACTAAAAATATTTATATAAAATTATTAATTGCAATCATGAAGTAGTGTAAATTTAATGCTTATTAAAAACTTAAAATATTTATTCTTTCTTTATTCAACATAGAGTTGGTATTTGTAATTTAAAAAAAAATTCTATACTTATCATAAATAAAATAATTCAATATCTATGATAAATAAAATATTTCGATATGATTTTAAGTAAAAGAATTCTATATAAACTAAAAAGAGAAAAAGACATAGACATAGATTAATTATGGAGTTTAAATGTGACATTTAAAAAAATATTAATAAGAAAAAAATAATTTCAATGTTGACCATAAATACAAATATTTATCTCTCTATATATAACAATTGAATGTTGACAACTAGCATTTAAAAAAATAATTTTAAATTATTAGGCACTTTGGTACTTACTTACTACTTTTTTATTTGAGGGAGTTGTGTCATTCCTTCAATGCTTAATATGGAATTAACACATGTCATTTAAAAAAATATTAGTTACAAGTAAGAGGGTCTCATAGCCTTTACCAGTCAAATAGTTGGACGATCCCACAAACAAGGGGGTCTCTTACACCAATTTGATGTCTGGCTTGGACCTTAAAAAATATTATTATTATTATTATATATACAACAATTGAAAGTAAAAAAATTCTTATGTTTAAAACATTTGAATATATATAAACAACAATTGAAAGTAAAAAAAATTCTTATATATATATATATATATATATATATATATATATATATATATAATTAACTTAGGTCCATCTTAACTTTGGATCATTAATACATAGAAACATCAAATCTTTAGATATAAAAACATTTCTTCAAATTTTATACTCTAAAAAATTGATATTTCTATAAAAAAATTGATATTTCTAGAAATTTATAAGATAAATCTACATAAAACGATTAGAACATTAACGAATTAAGAAAAATTAATAACAATGAATTTGATAAACTCGGCCTTAGATGATATCGATATTAACATGCATATCAATCTGGATGAACATGCATGTTGGATTCTCTTACCTGCTCTCCTGGCAATGTATAGGAAAGGAGAAAAAGCAGGGCGAAACGCTATCAAATCGTTTACTCCATTCCCGGATGTATTAACAGGCACCCGATCATCCATTCTATAAACGACCTTTCCCTGAGCAGGATACCACGTTACATCTCCGAAATCGTGCTACGAGCCAAACTGTGCTATTCTGTTTTCAAGATCAAAGTCATCTTGCTGAACGTTCGTGATGGATCGCTTGAACATAGGTTGCAATTGGAGGGTGACCTGCGCAGCACAGAGATAAACGAAAAGATCAGGAGTATTGATTAAGAAAAATTCTCGCACCGTATAATCTTTTATCGCAGTCAAATCATTGTTCAATACAATGAATTTGTAAGATAAATCTATTGGAAACAATACGTTGAATGTCAATATTTTTTTATGCCAAAAAGTAGAGATTCAATAACTTTTTTTTTATAAGTCATTTTCATTTTTTTTTCTAGTACTTCACTTATAAACCTATATTTTATTTAGACATTAAATTGGTGTATAAGAATTTTGTTAGTATTTATTAATAAAACTTAGAGAATTATACATACTCTAAACCTCTTTAGATTTGGATTTTAACATATAACTTCCAAAAAATACATGTTTTTAACCATTAAACCTACTATATATTAAACTAAAAAATTACATAACACTAAAAAAAAAATAAAAAAACATCCCATCGCATCAGACATCCTGTACATATTTCGCCCTTGTATAAAAACCTGCGTTCAGAAATGCCTCCTCCAAGAACCCTGAGCCTTGGAGCTGTTCACTCCGCCTTCCAATATAAATATCTGGGACGGTTAAGAGGGCGAGGAATCCCCTAGAGTTTTCGCGAAATTCTCCAGCCTTGAGATGTTACTGTTTCCATAAGGGCTTTTTCCTCTTTCCAACAGTAATACATTGAAGTTCTGTGAGAGCGTTGCTCCTAAGGAGCAGCCCACTATGCCTCCTCCCACGAATACATGGTCAAAACGTGAGGTGCGTGGCGATTCCAAGGCCTTTCCTATGAATGTGTAATACGGAGCTGTTTGCCTCAACATAGACTGTGAGGCAATGTTTAAAGACCTTCAGATGAGATGTAGGTATTTAATTCAATATAAAGAGTTCGAGTAGTTTACATAATTTAAAATTTTGTATTTAGGTTAATAATTGTTTAAAATATTATGTAAATCAGTGTAGAGTGGTCTTAATTACAGATTTATCAAACTTCGAGATGAAGATGCGAATTTTTCTTAAGTTTTGCATTTAGAAAGGTTTGCGATTTAAATTGATATATTAACATCTATAACTAATACATACAATATATTAATACATCTTAACATTGTAGTAATTCAAAATAATAATAAAAAAATGTTTTCCATTGTAAGAAAAATTTATCTCACTATTTCATTTTATTAAAAATAATAATATGGATATAAAACATTACCATATACTTAAACATTTATTATTATTAAAATTAATATTTATTTCAATTTTCTGGAAGCCTGGGGCATAAGGAAGTACTTAGCCAGATGGATGAGTCCATGCAACTCGTAGATTATTTCCATATCAGAGGATATGATCTTCGCAAATCCCCACATTAATCCCTCTCTCGTGTTGTATTCGTAGCCTCGTGCATGGAAACAGGTCTTCCGGGCACGGTTTCTATGCTAGGGGGCCTTGACAGTGACATTCCTGCAACACTTTCTCTTGGTCTCTCGGTAGATCACTATTAGCAAGCCGCGGAGTGAATTCCATGGGAATGTGAATTAGAAATTAGAAGAACAGTCATTGCATAGGAATAACACACAAACAATAAATTGTATTACTATGTGAAACACAACACAGTACACATATATATAGTTGGATTCAGATCCAACTGATTCCACTCATGGAGGGAGAGGTTGAGAAGATATCTCAACAGCCTCCTACAAATCTTCAACCAACCCAATCTAGTTTTTTAAACTAAGCATTATTCCAACACCCTCCCTTAATGCTTACTTTACAAATTACAATACTTAATCACAATTACAATACTTGAACTTTCGTATGTCTGTCTGGTCTTCATCAGCACTGAAACTCACTCTGCAATCAAACGGCTTCAGCTCTTTCTTCTTCCTCTTCTTCGAGCTTTCCATCAACACATTTAAAGTCAAAATACCTCTGACCATCTTTCTTGCACTTGTATACTAGACAATTTGACAACTTGGCTCATCGGGGCTTCCGTGATAAAAGTTGACAATTATTGATGCATTCTATGAACTTGTCTTCATTTGTCGGATTTTTTGCTTTCGGCTATCCTTCAGTATCTAGAAGAAAAGTTTGGATACAGAATGTCTTCAACATTCCTTTACACAAGGTGACATTTAAACATAAGAATGTTTGTACTTGAAACTGGGGCTTCCAGCTTGAATCAAGATACAAGTTCTTTGTTTATAATCATATAAAACAAACTTTAAGCAAAACACGCATACATACTTATATATATAAGTATAAGTAGATCATCTAAGGTGGCTTCGAGTCACTTGCAATCTGGTGTTCTGTCCATGCAAACGTTTTGTAGCAGACTTCAAATGGCGGATCTATGTGGCAGCAATTCATTCGTTGTAAATCTGAATCGTGGATGACAATGTCCTCGGCTGTTCCTCCAGAACTGTGGTCTCTTCAGCAGCGTCCTTCCGTTGGCAGCATTTTCTGACAGATGTTGATACTGTGAGCACGCAGATCTCTGGATACATTAATACAGTGAAAACAACAGTCCTGTTTGATCAGGTTTAACACAGCAGCAGCATGACGTTTCTCTTGCTCATTAATCTGGTCAATCAGTCAATGAATATCTGGTAGCGATCTAGCTATGCAGCACCTCTCTGTCTCAGTTGATGAATAGTCATGGGATTCACTCGATTCGGTGGCGGATCCAAATCATTTTACAGCTTTGACGACAACTCTTCCTCTCTCACGACTTTCACTACGGCTCCTTCCTGCTTCTTGAATCAATGACAACTGCTATCACTACATCTCCTTGTTCTGTGTTCTCTTTATGCTCAGCAACATCCAAACAACAACGACAAATTCCAGCGAATGAATGAACAACAAATGCAATGTAGCAATAACATCCGCGGCTAAAGCCAACAATCACACAGAAAATTAATTCACACATAATCACGCACACTCTACTCTTTTACATATGTACAAAAATTCAGATCCCAATCTATTTCATCTTCCTGGGCACTCCCGTGAGGGATTAAGCCCAACCAAGCTCTGATTCCAAATTAGAAATTAGAAGAACAGTCATTGCATAGGAATAACACACAAACAATAAATTGTATTACTATGTGAAACAAAACACAATACACATATATATAGTTGGATTCAGATCCAACTGATTCCACTCATGGAGGGAGAGGTTGAGAAGATATCTCAACAACCTCCTACAAATTTTCAACCAACCCAATCTAGTCTTCTAAACTAAGCATTATTCCAACAATGTGATCCCTAACAAAGCTATTGGCATGTGTGGTGAGGTAAAGGGTTCACAGTTCTCAATCCAGTGTAGCATTCTTTCTCCAAAGGCAGATGATCGAGAAGATCCTTCTTCTCTTGGATTTCGCACTTAAGGGTTTATTGGTACGCATTTGAACCCTAAGGAGCTTCAGGGTGGTCGGTAGTCTGGTAAAATGGAACACTGGACGAGAGCGCATATAGGTTATTAAATCACACGGTAGTGGGGTGTCTTTGGTTGTAGGGGAAAATCTTCAGGTAAGTCAAATTAATGATCTGGATGACTGTGCAATTGTGGTAAAGTTTGGTGGATGGAGGGCATAGATGGCATCACTTCAATGTGGATGCAGGGGGAGTAGAAACAGGTATTAGACTATGTTCCACTAGTTAACCTTCTATCTAAAGGGTGGATAGGGTATTTTTTGTTTCTTACCAAAGAAGATGCTAGTAAAATTCTAAGGGGATGGTGGTATTAGGATATGCACTTTCTTAGTACTAAACCCTGACACCCGTTGTTTGATGCCAGGGAGGATATTCTTACAGGTGCCCATATTGGATTAAACTACCCAACTTGCCCTTGGGGTTTTAGCCGAATTCAGGACTGAAGCCCATTAGAGAAATACTTTTAAGTAAATTTATAGTAGTTGATGACAGTTATAAAACTAGCAATATGCGCTTGGTGACTCAAATTTTAGTTGATTTGGATCCACGCCAAGGATAATTTGAATCTATGGAGTTGGTGATCGTTGATCATTCTTATACTCAACGATTAGATTAT
Organism: Picea glauca; assembly: GCA_000966675.3. NCBI lineage: Eukaryota > Viridiplantae > Streptophyta > Pinopsida > Pinales > Pinaceae > Picea > Picea glauca. Next base: position 85,504 of record JZKD02S2282192.1, on the reverse strand, counting down.
GTTAACATTCAATTCTAGTGCTCCAGGTGCCATCATGTTGACCACGTTATGGCAAACTCTGACCTTCCATTTCAAGTAAACTTTCAAGGTTTGGGTTACAACCCTATGGAGGTATTTCTCCCAGTACCTTAGGGGCTCCATGGACCTTGGATACACAAACCTCTCTGTTATTATATGTGGAAGAGGAACATTGACCTCAACTTCCGAAGTAGTGATGATCGACTAGGTTGCAATATAGAAGTTTTAATTGGTGATATTAAGGTTACATTAGATGTCAAGGACCCGCTAGGATTGGTGTAGAAATGGGGTCTCTAGTCCACTTTTAGGGATGACTTGGACCTTTCACCCTCCGAGTGGAGCGAGCTTGAAGAACTTTGGATGAAGAGTACTTCGCCGCATCAAGCTCCGACTAAGTTTGTTCCTACTCAAATCTGTGTCTCTGTATCGGTCTCTAAACATATCTTGGATCAACTCCAGGTCCTTCACGGGGGGGTTAATATCAAATTTACCTTCTAGGAAGGAGGGGTAGGGTTCTCTCAAGATCGATCTCTCTAAAGACTCATAATCCTTATCCACACATGCTTCTAGTTGTTATAGAACTTTGTCTCTTGTTTCTACCTTAGCCTCTTTTGTCAGAGACCCCTGTTTATTGAGGTCTAGGCATTCTTCTCAACAATAAGTTTTAGGGGGTATGGGATTTGATGGACTTAAAATACTTGTCCCAAACAAGGTGGGGCACAGGTCAACGCTACAACGTGCTCACCATGAAATATCGCAATGAAGACAAAAATTAATTTCTAGGTGTCCTTAGAGCACACCCAACGTTGGTAATGGGTACCTCATGAAAATCATGTCTACGAATATTAGGGGCCTGGGAGATGAGCTAAAATCCTTTCTTGCAAAAGGTTTGTTGATATGGATAAACCAAATATTGTTCTTATACAAGAAATGATGGGTTCTTGTGAAGCCACGGTTGCTAAATCAGGAAAACTGTTTCTGGGTTGGGTGTTCCCAGATCTAGATTTGGTTGCACATTCTGGAGGTATCATTACCAGAATTTATTCAAGTTTCTCCCCTACAAATTGTTTTTTTATTTTATAAGGACTCTATACAAAAAATTTCAGCAAGGAATTAGATAGATCATTCCTTCTTCTCAATTTGTGCAGGCCTTATGAGAGGAAGGAGGGATTCTGGAACCCGTTATTTTCTCTCAAGTGTATTAGTTTTGATAATCTCATTGTTGGAGGGGACCTGAACATAAAACTCAACAGAGAGGAGATTTGGTGTTAGTTTTGATAATCTCATTGTTGGAGGGACCTGAACATAACACTCGACGGAGAGGAGATTTGGGGTTATCTACTCAGGAGGAAAGGTTGGTGATTTTTTTCATTGAAAAATGGAGAAGGTTAGTTGGGTCGCTGTAGATCCCATTCATATTTGTTTGACATGGTGCAACAATCGAGAAGGGTAAGGGGTTTCAAAATATTGGATCTGTTTCTAGTGCATCATTCATTATTCAAGAATTGTCGGCAACAATCGAGAAGGGTAAGGGGTTTCAAAATATTGGATCTGTTTCTAGTGCATCATTCATTATTCAAGAATTGTCGGCTCTACCAATCGTGGGTTGGAAAGATTCATTGCTCCAATCACTTCCCTATCTTTCTGGAATTTGACAAAGTATTTGGGTAGCCAGAGGTTCCCTTTAGCTACAACCCTTCCTAGTCTGAGGACAAAGAGTTCTATCACTTCATACACGATAATTGGAGGTGTTTTCAATTGGATGTCAACACATCTGCCACTTTTCAATTCATTACTTCCCTTCAATTGGTAAAAGATAAATTATTTTCCTATGCTAGGGCTAGGAGGAAACCAAAATACCGTGAGATTCAGAATGCCAAGAAGGAATTTGAGCATCTCTATGCATAGAACTAGCTAGAACTAGCTAGGAGGAAACCAAAAGACCATGAGATTCAGAATGTCAAGAAGGAATTTGAGTATCTCTATGCAGAGAACTAGCGACACCTGTCCTCCTCCTCTATGCTTGAGAAGTGTTGTTTCATATCTATTTGATCTAGAATTCTAGTTGATCAAGAGAAAACTTGGAGACTCAAGAGCAGGGCTCTATGGATCACTGCAGGGGACCAAAACACAAAAAAAAATCAAGATTTTGCTAATCAAAGAAGGAGTCATAATACCATTTGGGAGCTAAACAATTCAAGCGGCAACAAGGTATGAGGTTTTACAAATTTGGCAGTGTTGGTAGTGGATCATTTTTCAAAGTTGTTCAAGGAACCAAAGGAAGTGACCTGGCGAATATTCTTCAGCTTATTTCATATTTTCCTAGATTGATTTATGAAAAAGAGAATTGGGGGTTACTAAAATTGAACTATTAGCCATCATATCCTCATTTAAAAGGGACAATACCCAGGCCTGACGTCTGGACTGTAGAATTTTTTGATATTATTGTGGATGATCTTCTTCAGGTTGTGGAAGACATATGATAGACAGGTAAAATGTCAAGCAATATCAACTGAACATTCATAACAGTGATCCCAAAATTGGACCATCCTAATATATTTGATGACTTCCATTCAATAGATTTGTGCAATTGCCTATATAAAATCATAGGTAATTTTTTTATGAATAGTTTGGGTCCTTAAAGGGTTGACTCATCCATGAAGCAATTGCATCATGTCATGCCCCCACATTATTATTACTAGTAATAAGAATAAAACTAAAGAGGGTTGACTCATACATGAAGCCACTGGATCATGTCATGCCACCACATTCTTATTGGTATTAGGGAGAAAACTAAAGAGTAGGTTAAAGGGAGGTAAACTGAAGATTAGGTTAAAGGGAGGTTCTATCGGTCCGGAATTTACAGAAGTGTTAAAAATTCCAGAAATGTTAAAGGAAGTTAGAGAGAAGAAAATATTGGATTGTCTATGCCACTATCCATAACTAAAAAGAACAGTTGTATACATCAGTGAACACCACTATCAACACTTGAGAGAACCCATGGAATATTTGAGCATGGAAGGCTTACTTCTTTTTTCCTTAAATATTAATAAAGTATCCACATCATCGTTTAGACCTAGTTCTAAAAATGGATGTTTCCATACCCCTGCGAAGTTAAATGGTTTTGATGGTTCATATTACAATTCATAACTTTGAACATAAACAATAGCAACAACAATTGTCCTCATATCATATATACCCCTACGAAGTTAAATGGTTGTGATGGTTCATATTACAATTCATAACTTTGAACAGAAACAATAGCAACAACAATTGTCCTCATATCATAGTATTATAGGAGATATCCCTCTTATTTTAATAGGAAAATATCCCTAGTCTTGTGTGGCGTATCACGATCACTAAATCAGTGAAAGCCATAGTGTTTTGAGTTGAATGAATTGTTTTGGTAACTGATATGCTTACTGCATTTGTAGCAATAGTCCCTTCTAAAGGTAGAGTGAGCTCACACAGTCTTGTGTGTTGTCATAAAAATAGCAATGACTTAAATCAGAGAAGTTATTCTCTCACTTGAAACTAATATCTTTATTATATTTAATGAAAAGATAAATCTAAATTTACATTCAACAACTTTTAAATCTGATCATCCAAAATTTTATTTTGTGATTCTTTCCATTAAATCTAATAACAAGTAAATTAATTAGGACTAAAATTCAAAAGGTCTGAGATTTGGGTAATGAACCCTTCATTAACAAGGATTAGAAAAACTGCACCATACATGTAAGCAAATTACATGTTAATATCTATGGCTTATCTATTGAAACCACTTGTTCTCTTACTGGAAAAATCTGCACTAGGAGAGGTTTTGGTATTGTGCTTGATGTTGCTCCGAGGACATTGCCTCTTGAAGAGGGGGTGAAAGTAACACAATAAACTGATCAACTCGAAAGAATGGTAATGCAATTCCATATCAGATGAAGTCAAAACTAGAAAGAATGTGTATGCATCTAGCCTGAAAGTATAGTTATGACGGAGAGTGTTGTAGTAGAAGTAAACATGAATAAGATGGTGTCCTTGGTTACCTAAATACATTGTATGTAATGTATCAAATACATTTATACTTTTTCACACAATAAATATGTAGAAAGTGATATGTACAAATTCACCTATCATATTAATGATGGAGAGAAATATGAATATTGGGTATGATGCTCAAATAAGATATGAAATGATAGTACCATTATGTTGATGGTTTGTTTTACGAGAGGATTTCTTAAACAGATATTAGAACAACCTGTTTCGGATTTATATTTAGGTTGATAACATATGATCAAAACAATAACTCATTTCATTGTGGTTTGAAAATGCTTGAATTAATAACTCTTGTTCACCAATATCTTAAAAGTGAGACACAAAGAGCATAAAAATTATATTTATTTGTCACTATGTAATAAAATCCCTATTATGTTTTTACTATTGGTAGACTTATTTTTCTTCAATAGTTATGTCAATCATCCTAGGGGCTAAGAATCGTAATGTAATATCACCCGACAGTGCCCCAATTATATTATGATTTGTAATCATGTTTATGAACTATAATCATGTTTTGTAGGCTGGTGAGTCGAGTATTGATAAGCTGGTGGGCTTATGTGTTTATTAGGCCAGAGAGCCTAAGTATTAAGGCCAGAAGCCTGTTTTTGTATATGTAATATGCAAAACATTAATAAAGAATAAACATCATTGTGTGCAGACCGACCACAAAGAAAGAGTGATAGGAGACTAAGCTTCCACATAGTGGGTAAGGGAAAAGGGGACTGAAAGGTTGGAAGAGAGGCTAATCTTAGGGGCTTGAGTCCTTGGGAATAATAATTTATTGTTATTATTCCCATTATTGTTATTGGAAGGATCTGTTCGGAAGGAGAGACCTTTATGACCGTTAGATCCGGAGAAGGTGTCGGAAGGATATCCAGGAAGCCTTTCGCAAGTTCGGCTATCGCAAAAAGCAAGGTGCACTGAGGCACAAACTTCCGAAACTCAAAACCCCAAAAACCTGAGAAGATCTACACCGTAGATCTGGGAAAAAGATATCGACTATTGCATCAAGAAGAAGAATAGATAGTAATTTCGAGAGATCGGTTGTTGGGAGGAGTAGGATGTGCAGACACATAAACTCCTTAAGCCTGAAATCGCGAAATCCTGATGAGCCAAAGTAGTGATTCGGACTGACGTCACTGGGATGGATGAGGACACAAGGGATGTGTGCCACAAGCCAGTGGGTCCCAAAGGAAAAAGTAGAAGTAGTGGGGATGGATGGAATCGCCTAGAGTAACGTGGACCTTCTTAAGTACACCACGTGTCGCCACCATGGTTGGTGACAGCTGTACTATGGGTCCAGAGGCTAGAAAGGTTGGAAGTTCGAAAGTCGAGAGTTGGAGAGGGAAGCGAGTGTGGGAGCCTACAAGATCGAAACCCTAAAGTCTCGATTGGAGAACCTTGGACGATAGCACCTAGGAGACTCGTGATTCGAAAAATCGAAAATCGAGAGTATCAAGTTTGGCCCATACCTGAATACTCGAAACACGAAGTCGCGAAGTGCCCTACTTGTTAGGTGAGTGGTCATGACTCGCGAGGACATGGGTTGGGTAACTGAGAGAAAAGGGCTAAGGCTTGAGTTTCCTACAAAGCCGAGCGGAGCTCGGAAAGTTCAGGGAATATGAACGTTTTTTTTAGATTTGTTTAGAAATGTTGAGGGAATTGTGAAGGAATAAGGACCTAACAAATTCCGGTTATCTCCACATTGTGATGCAGAAGTTAGACAAGCACCAGAACCGAATATAATTTCCACTGAGTGCAAAAGAAATGGAAGGGGCACAGACTGCTTCCAATTCCAAGGATGAAGCAAAATGAATGGATGTTCATTTGGGAATTGAAGGATCGAACTCCAATGGCCATAGAGAAGAGATAGATAAGGAAGGGCGCATGATGAAAATCATTTAAAAATTGCAGAAAGATGCCCAAACTCACCGACGAGATAGCAGAAAGCTCAGGAAAACTCAGGATAAACAAGGTGAATTCAACTTAAAGTTATTGAATAGTATCGAAAGAATAGAAAATAAATTGGACAAGGAGAGTGACTCAAGAAAAACAGAGAGTTGCAGGACCCCTGAGAGGAAAAGAATATCAAGGAGTGTTAACAGGCATCGTCGTCGCTCCCCAAAGCATGCCATTAAGGAGGCACACAGTAGTTCAAGCCCATCTCCTACCAGAAAGCATAGGAGATCTGGAGTGGATGAACTGAAGGGAGAAATGAACAAGATTAAACTTCTAATGTTTGATGGAGAACATAAGGAGGAAGATGCCGAAACATGGTTGTTTGGTATGAGGAAATACTTCCAGCTGCAAAATTATTCCTCTCATGTAGAAGGAAGAATTGCGATGTATCAACTGAAAGGAAAAGAATCCATGTGGTGGGATCAACTTGTGCAGGTGCAACACATTAGAGAGAAAGATATCACTTGGAAATAATTCAAGAGGTATTTCGAGAAGAAATACTTGACTAAGATATATTATGACATGAAGATGAAGAAGTTCTTTGAACTCAAGCTAGGCAACATGACCATGGATGAGTATGAACGTAGGTATTTGGAATTGTTGAAGTATGTTTCGTTCATCAAAGATGAGGCTGTCAAGATTTAGAGGTATCTAAGTGGATTTCCACCTTCCATCGGTGAAAAAATCGAGTCCGATGACCCTAAGACCATGGAAGAAACAATAAGAGGAACGGAATGCTTATATGAACAACAAAGAGAAAATCCTACCTTTCGGAAGGCTTGGGACGAGCAGAGGAAGTTCAAGAAAGAACAGAGGTAGAAGGGAAACCCTTTTTCAAAAACAGTCCTCAAGGATAGCCATCGTTTAGAGAGTCAATAATGGCCGACATAGGGGAACAAAGGCCAAGACATATGCCCATTCAATGTTGGGGTTGTCAGGGAGACCATACGTACAGAGATTGTCCCCACAAAAATGGCAAAGTGAGAGTTGTCCATAACGTTTAGCGGGCTGAAACAGTGGAGGACATGGGCAGTAGAATGCCAAGGATCTATGCAACCCTGGACAACAAGCAAGCTGAATATCAGTCATACATGATTGAAGTGGAAGGTATGATTAACAACCAACCATTTACTATTTTAATTGATTCAGGGGCTAGCCATAGTTATATAGATCCTAGAGTGGTGGAAAGTTTGCGATTGTCAAGAAGAAAACATGAAAAGTCTTGGTTAGTGCAGTTGGCTACAAGAACCAAGAGGAAAGTCACTGAGTTGGTTAAGTCTTGTCCAGTGGACATGAATGGACTGAGCACAAAGGTTGAATTGAACATTCTTCCTTTAGGTTATTATGACTGTTTGGTTGGGATGGATTGGTTGGACCAACACCATGCCATCCTAGATTGTCATAACAAGACATTCACTTTCCTAGATGAGGAAGGAAATCGGAAAATATTCCAAGGAATTCCTAGATTTTTTGCTGTTAGAGAAATCTCAACAATGCAGTTGAAGAAGTGCTTCAGGAAAGACTATCAATTATTTGTAGCCCAGGTGGAGGAAACACCTAAGGATAAGGTGTCAAGCATTGGAGATCATGCGGTACTAAAGGAATTTGAAGATGTGTTTCAGGAGGTGCCTGGACTACATCTGAAAAGACATATTGACTTCTCTGTAAACTTGATGCCTGGATCAACTCTAGTGTCAAAAGCTCCTTACACAATGAGTACACTAGAGTTGAAAGAACTCTAATTGTAGCTTGAAGAGCTTCTGAAGAAGGGGTATATACGCCCAAATGTGTCACCTTGGGGAGCCTCGGTTCTGTTCGTGAAGAAGAAGGATGGAACGTTGAGATTGTCTATCGATTTCAGACAATTGAACAAAGTAACTGTAAAGAACAAATATCATTTGCCGAGGATTGATGACGTCTTCGATCAGTTGAAGGATGCAAAGATATTTTCGAAGATAGATCTCAGGTCAGGATATCACCAGGTAAGGATAAAGGATGAAGACATCAGGAAGACCACCTTCAGAACAAGGTAAGGTCATTATGAGTTCACAGTGGTGCCATTTGAGTAGTCAAATGCAACCACAGTTTTTATGTGCTTGATGAATGGTGTATTCAGGGACTATTTGGACAAGTTTGTCATAGTCTTTTTGGATGACATCTTGGTGTATTCAAAGTCGGAGGAAGAGCATGAGAAGCATCTGAGGATGGTGTTGCAGGTGCTAAGAGAGTACCAATTGTATGTTAAGTTGAGAAAGTGCTCGTTTTATCAGGAGCAGATCCATTACTTGGGGCATATTATTTCGAAGGATGGGATAGTTGTAGACCTTGAGAAGATTGAGGCCATCAGAGAATGGTCAGCGCCAAGGAATGTGACATAATTCAGATCCTTTATTGGTCTAGCTGGTTATTACAAAAGGTTTATCACAGGGTTCTCGAGTATAGCTCACCCTATCACTTGCTTGCAAAGGAAGGAGAATAAGTTTTAGTGGACAAAATATTGTGAGAAAATCTTTCAGTGACTGAAGCAAATGTTAACCAGTGCTCCAATCTCGAGGATCGTAGATCCAAAAGAATACTTTGTGGTGTGCACAGATGCATGCAAAGAAGGACTGGGAGGAGTCCTTAGTTAGAATGGATTCGTAGTCTGTTATGAATCGAGAAAGTTGAAGGAGCACGAAAGGAACTATGAAACTCATGATTTGGAGTTGGCATCCATAGTACACGCTCTGAAGAAATGGAGGAATTACCTCATGGGAAGGAGATTCGAACTGAGAATAGACCACAATGGGCTGAAATATTTGTTTGATCAGCCAACCTTAAACGCTATACAAAGTAGGTGGTTGGAGTTTCTCTGTGAATATGATTTTGATATCAATCATATCAAAGGGAAGGAAAAAAAAGTGATTGATGCACTCAACAGGAGAGTGAATGAATTACATGCTACATCCGTTAGCATGTATCAAACCGATATAAAGGGTAGAGTTTTGGAAGTTGCAAGCGGAGACTTGCAGTACATGGAATTGGTAGAGAAGCTACAACAAGGTAAGACGCTGGAAGGAGCGGAAAATTATCAGCTTGGAACTGATGGAACACTTCTGTACAAGAACAAAATTTATGTACCTAATGTCCAGGACATGAAACTTATGATTTTGCGTGAAATGCATAATGTGCCTTATGCAGGGCTTCCTGGATATCAAAAAACTATGGCAGCAGTCAAGAGCCATTACTTTTGGCTAGGTATGAAGAAAGAGATTGTTGAATACATCGCCATATGTATGGAGTGCCAGAAGGTTAAAGATGAGCATAGGCACCCAGAAGGGTTGCTGCAACCTTTACCTATTCTTGAGTGGAAGTGGGAAGTGGTGACAATGGATTTAATCATAGGATTTCTCAGGACAGGAAAGCACCATGATTCAATCATGGTGGTGGTGGAAAAGCTTACTAAAGCTACCCATTTCATTCCTTTAAAGACTACACACAAGGCAACGAATGTTTTCGACATATTTATGAAGGAAGTGGCATGATTGCACGGAATTCCCAAGACAATTGTGTCTGACAGAGACCCGAAATTTACCTCAAATTTCTGGAAAGGGTTATTCAAAGGGTTCAGAATGAATCTAAACTTTAGTACAGCCTATCATCCTGAGTCTGATGGTCAGACAGAGAGGGTGAACAGAGTAATAAAAGACACGCTAAGGATGTATGTGATGGACAAACCATCGAAATGGGAAGACTACCTGCACTTGGTAGAATTCACCTACAACAATGGGTATCAAGAATCATTGAAGATGATCCCATTTGAATCAATTTATGGAAGAAAGTGAAATACACCAGTAAGATGGGACAATCCAACTGACAGGGAAGTAGTTGGGCCAGAGTTGTTCAAGGAAATGGAAGAACAAATGCTAAAAATTAAGCAGAATTTGAAAGTTGCACAAGACAAGCAGAAGAGTTATGCTGCTAAGAACAAAACCCACAGAGAATTTAAAGTGGGTGATCATGTTTTCCTCAAAGTGAAATCCAATAGAAGTTCCCTGAAGCGGGGAAACTGCGCCAAGTTGGCAGCCAGATTTTGTGGGCCATTTGAAATCCTAGAAAGGATTGAGCCAGTTGCATATATGCTTGCATTACCTACATCCATGACTGTACATAATATATTTCATGTTTCATTGCTTAAGAAATATACACCTGATGCTAATCATGTTATCGATTGGAATGTGATTCAGGTGGAGCAAGAAGGTGTCCTGCAAGTGCATCATGTGCACATATTGGACCGGAAAAGAAAACAGCTCTGAAATCGAGTCATAGGGCTTGTAAAGGTCCATTGGACCCGGTACGGTCCTGAGGACACGACATGGGAGCATGAGGATGCTATGCAGGAAGAATACCCGCATCTTTTTGAAGATTTTGGAAATCTTGTTGATGTTGTGTAAAAGTTGCACTGAGGTCAGTGCAAAAATAAGGGGAGGGGATTGTAATATCCCCCGGTAGTGCCCCGGTTATATTATGAATTATAATCATGTTTATGAACTATAATCATGTTTTGTAGGCTGGTGAGCCGAGTTTTGATAAGCTTGTGGGCTTATGTGTTTATTAGGCTAGAGAGCCTATTAAGTATTAAGGCCAAAAGCCTGTTTTTGTATATGTAATATGCAGAACATTAATAAAGAATAAACATCTTTGCTTGCAGACTGACCACGAAGAAAATGTGATGGTGGAGTAAGATTCCACAGAGTGGGTAAGGGAAAAGGGGGATGAAAAGTTGGAAGAGGGGCTAAACTTAGGGGCTTGAGTCCTTGGGAATAATAATTTATTATTATTCCAAAATCTATGTAAAATGTATGTTTTTATCCTAAGTCCTAGGAGGGGCAACACATGTAGCTCCAACATGTGCAAAAAGGGAACGCATGCAGATCCAGGAAGACAAGTGTCGACCTGGGCGCATGCAGTTAAAACTGTTGAGTTGAACCGTGTTGGGGGGGGGTTCTCCGTTGTTATGTCCATGCTGCCAGTTTCCGGATCTTCAGTCTGCAAATCGTTTGCCTCTGCTTTGGAACCTCTGTTATTTTACCCTCATGCAATTTTGAGAACCAAAACCGTTGAACTATTCTATGTCTTTTGTGGAACCCGACACCGGGGAAATCACCTGAGCGTGTTGTGTCTAGCGTCTGGTCGTTGTCATTTTTGGACCTATGCCCATCTGTTGTTGCAACTGTCATCCCTATGTGAATGAGTGTTGAATTGTGGCTATTGTCCTCGCCGGGATGGAGTTGAATCGAGGAGAGTGTTGAAGAACTAGGTTGTCCGGCCCATGGTAGAAGAAGCAAGTTGTCAGGCCCGTGAGAAGCTCTCTCTGGGTGAGAGAGAGTCTGTTGGGAAGGGATTTTCTCTTAGAGAGAGTCCCGCACCAGCTATGGAGCTCTGAGAATTCTTGATCCGGCCTGTTGCCGAGACCCAGAGAGGGAGGTGTAGCACCGATGGACTGTTCTTGTGAAGGTGTATACTCCCGAGTGGAACAAACATGTGGGGAATGAGATTCTGTGAGTAGTGGGCGTAAGAAGGCTCCTGAAGAGAATCCTTCCTGTTGCACTGTGAGTTTTCCTGTAAACTCATCCTAGTCTAGGATTCCCTTGCCCTGGGTGGAGCTTGGTCCCAGCTTGGGGGTGACCCACTACTGAGAGTGATGAGCAACGTGGTCTAAAGGTGGGACATTCGTGGAAGGTCTGGACGTGGTTGGTGGAGCTACCACAGTTTCAAGATAAGTATATGCATGTGTTTAATCTCAATTAAAATGCAAGTCTGTGATGCTTGCACTATTATCATGTATTCTGTTGCAATTATAGATTACTGTCTCACATTCTTTTGTATGTTAGCAGTAATCCTGTGATTATTCTGAATTGTTTATTTGAATGTGTTAATTTGATTTTTTTACATGTTATGCATATAAGTATGAGAATGTTTCCATGTAGTAGCGTTGCCCAGCTGTGGGGTTGATGGCCAAGGATGTTACACGTAATATACATGTCAATCATTCATATGGAACAAGGAGCTATACTTTCCTTGATTGACAAGGATGGGGATGTGATGGGTGTAAAACTTGAAACAATGTCCCTTTTACTATTGTTGTGGACACTTTTCAAATCTGAGAGGCTCACTTTGTAATCCAAAGGTGCTTATCTCTATGTTTATTTTTCCTTAAAGATCAAGATAGCAAGCCAATGGATTTGTTAGGGCATGATAAAAGTGTCGTAATTCAAAATGGACTTTTCGAGACAAAGTGTTTGTTACATTTACAATAGAACTGTGTGCTGAGAATTATGTTTCTTTATTATGTCATCCAAGCATACTAACACATAACTTACGAGTGATAGGTGTGTTACATTTTAATTACTAGACCATCAAATGAAGAATGATGCAGAAGCATCGAGAGCATGGCTACGGGTGTGTTGGAAACCCAAGATGAGGATGATGGTCATGGTGATGCAGGGAGAATAAAGGTACATGTATGCATATCATGACGAAAAAATGGTTGGTGAACCATGTACGAGAAAGAGTTTTCTAGTGAACCAACGGATACAGCCGCTGGTAACCCATGTATTCCGGCGGATGGTTACTTTTTTATATGTACTTCAACAATGTTTTTGTTTGTGGGTGCAAGAGGAAGAAGATCGAAGATGAAGAAGGAAGAGACAAAATATCTTAAAAGACCAAAGAAGAAGATAAAGGAAAAGAACCTAGAAAATGGAAAATGGACCAATTTAATGAAGATTTTTCATTAAGAAGGAAACATGAAGGAATCATTCTTATTTGTAATGTTTAATGAATAAAATAGACTAATTCTAAAAAGTCTACATAAGGATGAAAGCTGAGGAGAATTGAATGATGTTAAGGATATAAAGATTTGTTGAGAAATTCATGGAGATCTATTGAGAGATTTAAGAAAATATTGTAGAGAGAGTTGTGGGGATGGTTTGAACCAACCATCTTATTATGTAATGATTGTTATAATCACCCATGGTTATAAAAGGCACAATTTGTAAAAGTAAGGACACTGTGTAATCTTGGGAAATGATTGTTTAATAAAATATTCCCCTTTGGGGAATTGGAGCATATATCTCCTTGTGTCCTTGTTTTGAAAAATGGGTGTGAGTTATGTGTGTATTATTCGGCTGCAGCTCTTAGGCTATGATTTTGGTGTCAAAGCATAGGATCATTCTTGGCTGAAGGAGATGCTCAAAGACCTTAGGTTTTATCGAATGTCGTGGAGTTATTGAGCGCTAAATTTGCACGTATATTTTTGGAAAATAATTTATTGCATGTATAAAAGACATACGTGTGTTAAAAAATTTGAACTATCGTTGCTAACCACTACTATTTTTGTTTAGAAGAATTGAATTGAGCTCCCAATTGAAGGGATCTATCGATCTGGACATAGTTGATTGATAGGAAAATAAATTTATGGTGACCGTGAATTTCAGCAAACATGGAATTGATTTCTTTGACAACAATGACGGTGATGTGAACGGTTTCAGTTGATCCCGCCAGTTTTGAGCTTCGGCTACGGGTGTCTCTATGTCCTGATAAACTGACGTTGATTCTCTGTGTGAGGAGCATGGAAAATCAGGCGCTGCACCAAGGCTTTAAAAAACAAGACAACAACAACTGGTGCCGAGCCATGTCACAGTGGTGACTTCGACGTATCAAAACGAGTAACGTCTTCATATTCAAAGTGTTGGAGCTACAAACTAGCACAACAGTTAAATAGCTGTTGGTGAACTCAGAAAGGTTGATAAGATGAAACAAATCCTTAAAAAAATATATTAAATTTTATTATTGATTAACAAATAAACGGTTGAGCTTTATTTTTATTTATCTGGTGTTAATATTTTAATTTTTGTTAATCACTTAAGTATAATCAGTTAGTTATCAAAGTAATTTTTAAATATGATTAGGTAAATGTAAAAAAGTAAACACATAAACGGATGTGTTTATAATAGCTAGAAAGTTAATGATTGAAATCACAGCCATTTATTTTGTGTGACTGCCATATTTAATCTTGTCCATAGAAAACTTATTAAACACTAAACCCCTATTAAATCTGCCCATTATCAATAAGTATAAGCCTTTAAGCATAATAAATGAATTGACACTAAGAATTAAGACAGACCAACGAATGCGACGAAGGGAACAAATGATGCTCCAAGCAGATAAACGACGAAGGTATTAGAGTTTTTATCCCAGTGAGTACAACCTTCAATTCTAAAATCTGCATGTCTTGATCTCCAATTTTATGATACTTGCGAAATTATGTTTGTTGAGAATGTCAATGCATTGAAGCAAGCCAAATATATGAAAATGGATAAATGGATGGATATCAGCATAAGACTCGTTGCTAGCCATGGTTTTAGAAGTGACAACGATTTGCTTCCAGGAACAAGTTGGTGTTATTAGTTTTATTTTCCGGCCAAAACACATTCAAATCCAGAAAATACAGTTGGTATTATGATTGCAGCAGGAAAGGGTGTATGTGTCCTAGTGATTCCCACAAGTATTTTTTGGAAAGATCCATATATTATAAAATTGGATGGGAAATCTAATTGTTCGCTGGGAATGATACTCATATTTTCCCGTGGAAATGTGTGAAGAGCAACCCATCGCATACTATCTTTGATAAAATCATTACAAGCCCCTATGTGTTGGTGCCTACATGGAAAAACGGATCTATCCAGGGTGGAGGTAGATTGCTCGTTAGAGTGAAGACAATATCGATTCAACGGTAAAGATCAACAAGGAGGAATACATAACTAGAGGTGCCACCTAGATATGTGCATCGTGATACCATAGATGTAGTAAGCATGGTAGATCGACAGATCTGCTGACATTATTGGAATAGTGGGTACCATTGCAAACGCCAAGGAAAATGAAGTTTGAAGCTACAAGAGATGAAAATCTTGTGCAAAGTGTAAGAATAAACTAAATCAGTGATTTCACCCTGGTAGATGTTAGTAGAGAGGCGTCTCGACATGAGTAAAGGAGAAGAAAATGAAACATTCTTCAAATATGCGTTGAGGAGATCGATCCGTAGTGGATGGAAAGAAATTACCTGCCAAAGGAAGCATAGATGTAAATCTGCTTATTGTTCTGGGTACCTCGAATATTTTCTTATTGATAGTTCAACCTGATATGTTTGCTCTTGCAACTACAATCTGCTTATGGATGAGAGATCTGCAACTCAAAAACGTCGTTGAACAATAAATGAAGAGGATCATAGAGCTATCAAACAACAACCTTATTTATTTAATTCTCCTGAGTTGCAATGAAGAAATTATGGAAATATATTCGAACTTCCATGATCGCCAAGGGGAAGGGCTGAAACGAAAGTTGACTGCAATGAATCTTCAAAAGAAGTTGCTTAGTTGGAAGCACATCAATCAACGTATGCCGAAGGTGAAATATGAAATCATTCCTTATTATTATTATTTTAATGATCATATGGGTTATGGGATATCAATAAATTCAAATAATTGAGAAGGAGAAACTTTGAGATGTGTGACTTAAAATTTGCCAAGGTTTGGTCACTAAGATAAAGTTTGTTAAATCATGTAACAAATGTAAAAAGACAAGTGGAAATGCATTGGAGTCAAAAGGAAAGCACACCTAAGAGTATAAAGTTATTATGTAATAATTTTCTTTTTCAAATGGATATAAAGAGTCATGTAAGTGAAGCTCTCTAGAGATATATTTTTTTTCAAAACTCAAATTGGTGCAATCATGATCTAGAGGGTCTAATGGTAATGGGAGTAAAGTGAATCCGATCATAGTAATTTTATTGGTTGTATTTCTTTAAAAATGAGATGAAGAAGGGTGTATGATCTGTGGTACACTACACTTAATATTAAAAGTTATGAGTTTAAGTTAAGTGACAAATTTTAGTTATGTCATTATCAAAGTCAAAGAGTCATAGTAAATTGTTATTTTTGGGAACGGAGACAAAATAAAAGTGAGGTTATTGTTGTACAAAATTTAGTCTAGGTTGGAATTGGCCATTCTCACAAATATGCAATTTTTTGTTTTTGTGACATTATGAAGACATGAAGAGTCAAAATAAATGACAAAGTTAAGTTGTCTTGTTAGATATTGTACAAGAGATATGTTTTGTAAGTAGGTGAATGAAGAAGATTGTATCGGTCTCTAAACATATCTTGGATCAGCTCCAGTTCCTTCACAGGGGGTTTAATATCAAATTTACCTTCTAGGAAGGAGGGGGAGGTTTCTCTCATGATCGATCTCTCTAATAACTCGGAATCCTTATCCACGCATGCTTCTAGTTGTTATAGAACTTTGTCTCTTGTTTCTACCTTAGCCTCTTTTGGCAGAGACCCCTATTTATTGAGGTCAACGGTAAGTTTTGGGGGGTCTCGGATTTGATGGACTTTAAATATTTGGCCCAAACAAGCTGGGACACAAGTCAGCCCTAAAGCGTGCTCACCATGAAATATCGACAAAAATAAGCATGCTCACCATGAAATATCGACAAAAAATAATTTCTAGGGTCCTTAGAGCACACACAACCTTGGTAATGGGTACCTCATGAAAATCATTTCTATTAATATGAGGGGCCTGGGGGATGGGCTAAAAACCTTTCCTTCAAAAGTTTTGTTGATATGGATAGACCGAAAATTGTTCTTATACAAGAAACAATGGGTTCTTGTGAAGCCCCTGTTGCTAAATCAAGGAAACTATTTATGGGTTGGGTGTTCCCATATCTAGATTTGGTTGGACATTCTGGAGGTATCATTACCAAAATTTCTTGAAGTTTCTCCCTTACAAATTGTTTTTCTATTTTAGAAGGACTCTGTACAAAAAATTTCAGCAAGGTGGGGCACAAGTCAACAGTAAAGTGTGCTCACCATGAAATATCGCAATGAATACAAAAAATATATTCTAGGGTCCTTGGAGCACACACAACCTTGGTAAAGGGTACCTCAGGAAAATCATGTCTATGAATATGAGGGGCCTGGGGGATGAGCTAAAAACCTATCCTTCAGAAGGTTTGTTGATATGGATAGACCGAATATTGTGCTTATACAAGAAACGATGGGTTCTTGTGAAGCCCTTGTTGCTAAATAAGGAAACCTATTTCTAGGCTGGGTGCTCCCTAATCTCAATTTTGTTGGACATTTTGGAGGTATCATTACCAAAATTTCTACAATTTTCTCCCCTACAAATTGTTTTTCTATTTTATAAGGACTCTGTAAAAAAAATTCCAGCAAGGAATTAGATAGATCATTCCTTCTTCTCAATTTGTGTAGGCATTATGAGAGGGAGAGATTATGTAACCGGTTATCTTCTCTCAAGTGTATTAGTTTTGATAATCTCATTGTTGGAGGGTACCTGAACATAACACTCGACAGAGAGGAGATTTGGGGTTTATCTACGTGGGAGGAAAGGTTGGCAATTTTTTTCATTGAAAAATGGAGAAGGTTAGTTGGGTCAATGTAGATCCCATTCATATTTGTTTGACATGGTGCAACAATCGAGAAGGAGAATGGGTTTCAAAGAGATTGGATCTATTTCTAGTGCATCATTCATTACTCAAGAATTGTGGGCTCTACCAATCGTGGGTTGGAAAGATTCGTTGCTCCAATCACTTCCCTATCTTTCTAGAATTTGACAAAGTATTGTAGTGCATCATTCATTACTCAAGAATTGTGGGTTCTACCAATCATGGGTTGGAAAGATTCGTTGCTCCAATCACTTCCTTATCTTTCTGGAATTTAACAAAGTATTGGGGTAGCCAGAGGTGCTCTTTAGATACAACCCTTCCTAGTCTGAGGACAAAGAGTTCCATAAATTCATACACATAATTGGAAGCATTTCCAATAGGATGTTGACACATCTGCTACTATTCAATTCATTGCTTCCCTTCAATTGGTAAAACAGAAATTATTTTCCTAGGCTAGGGCTAGGAGGAAACCAAAGAGTTCCATAACTTCATACACGATAATTGGAAGCGTTTTCAATAGGATGTTGACACATCTGCTACTATTCAATTCATTGCTTCCCTTCAATTGGTAAAACATAAAAAAATTTCCTAGACTAGGGCTAGGAGGAAACCAAAATACCATGAGATTAAGAAAGTCAATAAGGAATTTGAGCATCTCTATGCAGAGAACTAGCTAGGAAGAAACCAAAAGACCATGAGATTCAAAATTTCAAGAAGGAATTTGAGCATCTCTGTGCAGAGAACTAGCGACACCTGTCCTCCTCCTCTATGCTTGTTAAGTGTTGTTTCTTATCTATATGATCTAGAATTCTAGCTGATCAAGAGAAAACTTGGAGACTCAAGAGCAGGGCTCTATGTATCACTGCAGGGACCAAAACAAAAAAAAAATCAAGATTTTGCTAATCATCCAAGGAGTCATAATACCATTTGGGAGTTAAACAATTCAAGCGACAACAAGGTATGAGGTTTTAAAAATTTGGCAGTGTTGGTAGTGGATCATTTTTCAAAGTTGTTCAAGGAACCAAAGCAAGTGACATGGGGAATATTCTTCAACTTATTTCATATTTTCCTAGATTGATTTATGAAGAAGAGAATTGGGGGTTACTAAACTTGAACTACTAGAAATCATATCCTCATTTACAAGGGACAAGACCCAGGCGTGACGGCTGGACTGTAGAATATTTTGAATATTTTTTCAATATTATTGGGGATGATGTTCTTCAGGTTGTGGAAGACATATGATAGATAGGTAAAATTTCAAACAATATTAACTGAACATTCATAGCAGTGATCCTCAAATTGGACCATTCTAATATCTTTGATGACTTCCATTCGATAGATTAGTGCAATTTCCTATATAAAATCATATCAAAGGTAATTGTAGTTAGGATTAAAAATATTTTATCCAATGTATTTTTTTATGAATAGTTTGGGTATTTAAAGGATTGACTCATCCATGAAGCTATTAGATCATGTCATGCCCCACATTATTATTAGTATTAGGAATAAAACATGAAGCCATTGGATCATGTCATGCCCTCACATTATTATTAGTATTAGGAATAAAACTAAAAAATAGGTTAAAGGAATTTCCAGAAATTTTAAAGGAAGTTAGAGAGAAGAAAATATTGGATTGTATATGCCACTATCCATAACTAAAAAGCATGGTTGTATACATCAGTGAATTTATAAAGTTGGGTATTTTAATTTTTAAATGTAAAAGTGACATTATGATGTTATGGGTCACTTTAGTGACTTAAGTGACCTCAACGAATGATTAAGTCGTGATCGTTGATCTCATGAGGGCAAGATCTAATCTTGACCGTCAATCTCATTGAAAGACCAAGGGTTAGGGAAACTACATTTCAAAAAAATTTAAAGGTATCTCATGAGGGAGAGAGAGAGGGAACACTTTTTTAGGATGGTGAGATGGAAGCTTAAGAAGCACATTTACCAAGAGAGAGTGCTAGCTTGGAGGAGGAGCTAAAACAAAGAGAGTTTGGCATGCATACCTAGGAGGCATGCAACCCAAAAATTATTTGCTGCATTTTTTCTACAGTCTATACAACAACTATAGGAGGGGTCATACAACTGTGTAAATTGGCCATACAACAAATCAGGTGCACAAAAATAGAGGCTGAGTGTTTCGGCAAGTGGGCATGATTTCCTATGCAGATTTGTTGAGTATTTCTATCAGGTACAACATTGTCTATTTTGGTATGATTTTCTATGTAGATTAGTGATTTTTTGTGGAGATTTTTTGGTTGTCATGGGCCATACAGTCTAGACATTATGCCCTAGATATAATCTGGAACTGTTTGTATAGAGAATTAAACTACTGATGTGGAGAGACATTTTGTGTTTTTATGGTGATAATCTTTGTTGTTATAAATGTTTTGAATTTCCTTGAGCTGAATAAAAGTACTCTTTCTCCTCAAATCTATCCTATTTTATGAGTTATTCTTCATGGGCTATTTCCTAGATTTATGGCACCAAATGTTGTGTTGGCTAAGTGTTTGAGATCATTTTTCAACATGGTACCAAAGCAAGAGCTCTGAGGTTCAACAGACAAGAGATTTGACACTTTATTTGCAGTGAGTATAGAGGGGTTTTTCCTGGAAGAAGGAAGGGAAAGAGGAAGTCACTTGGTGAGAGACCAAGGTGAGGATATTTGGTGAGATGCCAAGATCGAGAGACTCTTGGTGAGATGCCAAGAGCAAGGGACCTTTGGTGAGATGCCAATGTTGAGATATTTGGTGAGATGCCAATATTAGGATCTTTGGTGAGATTCCAAGATCAAGGCTTGGATCAAGAAGGACTTTGATTCAAGGAGGTCTCAGATAGGTGGAGAAGAAATTCCATCTAGATATCATGCATAAGAGAGAGCAGAGGCAGCCTCAAGTTGGCTTCAGAGGGATTTTGGAGTTGAGTTCCATAGGGACTCTGGAGTTTAGATCCAGTGGGTGGTTGGAGCCTGATTCAGATAGTAGTGAGACTCTAGAGAAAAGACACACGATGGATAGGTCTTCACATCAGAGATCAACATAGGTAGTTGGATATGCTTCGAGTTTAGAGGGAGAAGAGGCTTTCATTTCAATGGGAGCGGCTGCAACGACAAAGGAGATGATGACATTGGAGACAGACTCTGGTGGAGGTACCCGAAGTACCTCCCTCGTTAAGAGGGAGTGTTAGATTTTGGTAGCTCGTAGGTACTTCAAAATTGTAGGCGTCCAACATGTAGAAGTGACCGAGCATATTTCTCTGTAGTGGCTTTATGAAGTATTTCATAAAGTGACTTTATAAAATGATTTTATAAAGTTAATTTGAGCGTTTTAATATTTGATGGGTAATAGCGACTTTATGAAAAGTGGGTAACTTAAGTGATTTAAGTGAAATCAACGAAAGATTAAGTCGTGACTATTGATCTCAAGGGAAGGTGAAGAGTCACTCAAGGGAGACCAAGGGTTACAGGAGTTACTCATTAATGAGTAATAAAGGGAACACTGGAGGAGAGATGGGACACACCTTTTGAATAGAGATAGGAGAGTAATGTGAAGAGTCACTCATATTCCAAGAGAGACCAAGAGAGTTTGAGCTAGAGGAAAGAGGAGCAACAAAAGAGAGAGGCATGAATCTCAAGGAGGGAAAGAGGCATGCATTACAAGAAATATCAACATTAAAAGAGGAGTAAAATGACATGTTTCATTAAGGGTGAAATGTAAGTCATTATAAGGTGGAAAGGTGAGAATGTTGCATTTCAAAATTTCATTGGAGATTGGAAAAACGTGAAATGAAAAATTTGACAACTTAATGATGCACTTGAAATAGATATGGGGTAACGTTCAATTCAGTTTGTTTAAGAATCATTTGTTGAATAAATGCACTTGCGGACTAGTGAAGTAGCAACATCAAAGTGGAATGGTAGAGATGAGAAAACAAGCTATATCGAAGATAAGAACCTATCAAAATTTGAAAAAAAAAGTAAAAATTGCAAACATGAATGTAGACAAGAAACTAAGAACAAAAACTTCTTATCAAATCACATATTCTTGCAATCTAAAATTTGCTTAAAGAAAATTACAAATTTTGGATAATAGTCTTGTGAATGTAGATTTTTTTTTTTTTTAAATCTTGATCGACAACACTTTTGCCTCCCTATGATGGAATGCTACTAATAACAATGATGTAATAACTAATGCCAAGTGTTTCACGTTATGAATTTCTCTTACCTAACCTTTTTTCCATTTCCAAGCTA
This sequence comes from Picea glauca, assembly GCA_000966675.3. Classification (NCBI taxonomy): domain Eukaryota; kingdom Viridiplantae; phylum Streptophyta; class Pinopsida; order Pinales; family Pinaceae; genus Picea; species Picea glauca. The sequence goes on along the minus strand of JZKD02S2282192.1, from coordinate 63,716 downwards.
CACACTTTGACACATTGCAAATGCAATATATGAAAGGATTGGACTACATAAATCTTCTTCAATTTTCAAGGTAGGAAGGGGCACATGGGTAGAGGGGAAAAAAAGATAATGTATGGAAAGGGGGGGACTTTGTTGGGATATCTCATGAGAAATTTTTCCAACTTTATCAATGTAGTTGATTTTGCATAGATTTGAATGGTATAGATCTTGACTTCAATAGATTTCAATGATTTTGAGGTATATATTACATTGGATGTGTTTTTTTGCATTGTATCCATTGAAATTCAAATCCAAACGACATTCTTTTCATATTGCATTGTCGAACACATTTGAATGGATTTCAAGACTCTAACCATCACAATACGATATATGCTTCCACAAGGAAAACACCTTATGGCATTATAAATATCAAATGTTGAAGTACATATAGATCTAGGTTTAGGTGGACCATTACTACTTGAAATACATAAAAAAGTTTAGAAATGTGAATGAAGGGTGAGTTGCTTGTGAATTCTAATAAAACAATAGGTGAATATGGGTTTTCATAAAGTCCAAGAAATGATGAAGTTGTGCTAGTCAATACACTAGTCAAGCATATAGTTTGACATCTATCTATGGAGACAGAGACCAAGAGAAAGAGAGCCCCTACACTTGTATAATGTTTGTTTGAGAATTACATACACAATGAAGATTGAGAGGAAGAGAGCTACTCATTTCACCTTATAATTTTAATGCAGTATCAGGAGGACGAGGAGGGAATATCTCTTTCTCAAGGTGGCCAACTTGTGTCGAAGGGTATATCTAAACTTAGACTTGAATTGCTCCGATGCCACCAAAATGTTGGAAAACCTAAATGCATGTTTAGTTAGCTCATTGATTATCATGTTCATATGCTTTGCAACTATCAAATACAACCTAGAGAAATGTCAAATGTGTTGCATGACTGTGAAGCTTATGCCTTTCCTCCTCCCTTCCTTATAACAAACCTTTTCCCATCCCTCATTACAAGCTCTTAAGTCTTTCCTCTACCCGCCTCCCTTTCTTATAATTACAAGGTTTGTGCCCAACTTATTACACCATCATTGCCAATTATGAACATGGTATATGATATTCAACTGTGACATTGCTAATTGTGAATCCATGTGAATTACCATATGTTGAATTACAAATGAAATGGCTTCCAATAGTAGTTAAATAATTGCACTATATTCAATGATGTTATTAGTTGCATGACCAAGATAGGGGCCTCCTGAGCTCATAAGTTGTCTTATGGGAGAATAAATCACCTAAGATGTGGAAGAGATGTTTTGAGTGTGATGACTAGATCCATCCATGAATCCAAAAATATAAGTGTGTCCAATGACATTTGACATTCCAACATGAAACATGATAAGAAAATACTGAGTTACTAAGAAAATATAAAACCAAAATGAAGTAGATAAACTACTTATATACAACATGCCCAATGGTATTGCTTGGTTATTGCCACCTAATAATAATACCTCTTCATATAGAGCCCATTGTGGGGTACTTTTAAAACATTCCCTTTATCATATTCTAACTCTTAAGATCCTTTTATGACGACACACCTCAAAATGTATAGAACATGCCACATATGATTAAATTTGCTATCCCTTAGAGTAAATTTATGCTAGTCATAAACTAAAACTAGGCTTCCTTTAAAGAAAACTGAAGGATGGAATAGTTTATCATATTAAACCTTGAAACATTTTTTATGTTTCTCATTCAGGATGGCAAAATCCCTACAGTTTTCAACAAGTTTTTATAAGTAAACAAGATGCGCTTCCTTGTAAGTTGTGTTAGGCAAGATCTCAACTGCTAGCTTCAAAGAAGGGATCTCACACTCAATCAATAAGATGGCCTCTACTCCATGCATGAGTTGAAAATGAGTGAACCTAATAGAAGTGTTTATTGAGATTTTATATGCCCATATTGCAAAAAATAACATAATGTGCCAATTGGACTTGCTCTCATTAATCGTACTCTAGAGTATGGTTTTGAATTTTTATTAATAGCTTCTACTTGTCCATTTTCTTGAGGATAGTAAGGGGTTGAATTTACTTGTTGGCGTCAATTTTCACATACAACCTTATGTGACTAATTTTCATATCTGAAAATTTCTTCCTAGTGAACTAACAATAAAACCCTAGATGTTATCACTAAACAATTTTACACTGAAAATTATTGACTAAAAATATATGCAACGAAAACAAAAATATCATAAATGAATCATCAACACATATATGAGACACAAATTTATATTCAGTAACCTTGTCAAATTTAGAAATCTCGAGGGAAAAACAAACCCTCCCAGCCAATACAATATCACCAAATATAAGGACGACCTTGTCCTCCAATAACCATACAAATTAGAAAACCAAACCTCAACAATATTCCTTGAAATCTCTTATGCCCACAAATTTGCTGCAGACCACCTGTATGACCTGCTGACGTCACCTATTAGCCTGTACGAACCTGAACCTGCCTAGACATACTTGTATACAATTCACCTTATAGTAACACGCATACACATGTGACTATGCCCACTACAACCTGTGTATGCATGATTCACCTTCATGCGACATGTGTACATACGCTATTGTGCTCTTTTCAACCTACGTATATAGATGATTCCTCCTACTGTAATTTGTGTACAAGTACAAAAACACTTGTATGGAGACCTTCGTACAATTCGCTCTTTGCGACCTCTTTCTCCTTTAGGCCATATTTTCCACCATTACATAATTTCCCTTTGTTGAAATCACCAAGCCTCCTAGCACAAGTGCAGATTCACTTATGCCAACTCCATCCTTACATTATGAGCAAATGTCACAATGAATTATCTCCTTTATATACAAGTGTAATGAGTGAGTTTAGGTAGCCCTTCTAAACTCAACAATTAATTATAATATTTTATTCCTTTTTGTGGGTGCACCCCATCACAAGCCTACAAATCCCATCAACTTTCCCATGACGCCATGGCCTCATTCCGAGGCCAATTCCACTTAAACGAAAGGTTGATATGGTGCCAACGAATATTCTCACATGCCTGACACCTTGGCCTCTTATGGGAATACCTCCTAAAGCTACAATAAACAACGGTTGGAACCACAATTCCATTGCCAATTTTTTCATCATTTTGTTTTGGAAATGAGTGCCACAATTAGTGGCAATTTATCCGAGCATACTAAATCAAGAAAAGACCCTATGAAATATGAAAAAGGTCACTATATAACAATCACCAGAGAAAGTAGGCATGCATTCACAATTTTAGAATTGGTAGCTTGGAGGTACTTTTGCATTTGCGGCGCCTAACAGGCGAAAGTGACCAAGCACACTTTCTCCCTAGTGATTTTATAATGAGTTTTTATAAAGTAACTTTCTAAAGTGATTTAATAAAGTTGGGTCTTTTAATTTTTAAATGTAAAAGTGACTTTATGATATTATGGGTCACTTTAGTGAATTAAGTGACCTCATCGAATGATTAATTCATAATCATTTATCTCATGGGGGCAAGATCTAATCTTGAACATCAATATCATTGAAAGACCAAGGGTTAGGGAAGCTACATTTCAAAATTGCTTAAAGGCAGCTCATGAGGGATAGAGAGGGCACACTTTTTGAGGAGAGTGAGAGGGAATTTGAAGAGGCATGTTTCCCAAGAGAGAGTGATAGCTTGGAGGAAGAGCTAAAACAAAGGGGGTTTGACATGCATCCCTAGAAGAGGGATTGGCATGCAACCCAAGAAGTGTTTGTAGCATTTTTTCTATAGGTTGTACAACAGTTATAGGAGGGGTCATACAATTGTGTAAGTTGGTTGTACAACAAAGGAGGTGCACAAAATTTGAGGTTGAGTGTTTCAGCAAGTGGGCACAATTTCTTATGCAAATTTGTTGAGTATTTATGTTATGTACAACACTGTTTCTTTTGGAACAATTTTCTATGCATATTAGTGATTGTTTGTGGAGATTTGTTGGTTGTCATGGGTCGTACAGTCTAGACATTTTTCCCTAGATATAATAAGGAACTATTTCTATAGAGAAGTAATATGTTGATGTGGAGAGACAGTTTGTGTTTTTATGTTGATACTCTTTGTTGCTGTAAAAGTTTTGAATTTCCTTGAGCTGAATAAATGTACTCTTTCTCCTCAAATATGCCCTATTTTCTGAGTTATTCTTCATGGGTTATTGCCCAAATTTATGGTGCCAAATGTTGTGTTGGCTAAGTGTTTGAGATCAGTTTTCAACATGGTATCAGAGCAAGAGATATGAGGTTAAACAAACAAGAGATTTGACACTTGATTTGCAGTGAGTGCATAGGGGTTTTTCTTGGAAGAAGGAAGGGAAAGAGGAAGTCACTTGGTAAGAGACCAAGGAAAGGATATTTGGTGAGATGCCAATATCGAGAGAATCTTGGTGAGATGCCAAGAGGAAGGGACCTTTGGTGAGATGCCAAGGTTGAGATCTTTGGTGAGATGCCAAGATTAGGATCTTTGGTGACATTCCAAGATCAAGGCTTGGATCAAGAAGGATTTGATTCAAGGAGGTCTCATATAGGTGGAGAATAAATTCCATATAGAGATCATGTAGAAGAGAGAGAAGAGGTAGCCTCATGTTGTCTTCAGAGGGAGTTTAGAGCTGAGTTCCAGAGGGATCTTGGAGTTTGGATCCAGTGGGTGGTTGGAGCCTGATTCAGACAATATTGAGGCTTCACAGAAAGGACACTAGATGGATAGGTCTACACATCAGAGATCAACATAGGTAGCTAGAGATGCTTCAATTTTAGAGGGAGCAGAGGCTTCCAATGCAATGGGAGTGACTACAACAATAAAGGACATGATGGAATTGGAGACAGAATTTGTTGGAGGTACTAGAAGTACCTCCCTCATTAAGAGGGAGTGTTATATTTTGGTAGCTCATAGGTACTTCTACATTGGAGGCTCCCAACATGTAGAAGTGACCGAGCATATTTCTCTCTAGTGACTTTATGAAGTGTTTTCATAAAGTGATTTTATAAAGTCAAGTTGTGTGTTTTACTATTTAATGGGTAAAAGTGACCTTATGAAAAGTGGGTCACTTAAGTGATTTACGTGAAATCAATGAAAGATTAATTCGTGACCGTTGATATCAAGGGAAGGTGAAGAGTCACTCAAGGGAGACCAAGGGTTAGAGGAGTTACTCATTAATGAGTAGTAAAAGGATCACTAGAGGAGAGATGGGACACACCTTTTGAGGAGAGCCTGGAGAGGAATGTGAAGAGTCACTCATATTCTGAGAGATAAAAAGAGAGTTTGAGCTAGTGGAAAGAGTAGAAACAAAAGGGAGAGACATGAATCCTAAGGAGGGAAAGAGGCATCCATCCCAAAAAATATCAACATTAAAAGAGGGTCATACAACTAGTGTTTGGCATTGAAATTGAGGTAGCCTTTCTGTTGAAGATAGGAATGATTTCCAAGGTGCTAGGAGACAAAAAATCATACAACTAGGTGCAGTTGTTAAGCACATAAATTGATGACATATTTTCTACCAAAAAAAGTTCATACAATACATCCATACAACAGAAATAGTGGCATGGATTTCGAGGAATAATTCAGGTGCATTTTTCTGAGGGTCTTTGGAACATATTTTGAGGAGGTATGTTGGTTTTGTTTACTAGTTATTGTTGTACATTTTATGCTGATAATGTTGTTGTTGTAAAACTCAGAATTTTCCTAAGAGATCAATAAGAAAAATCTCTCCTAGACTGGTTTTCCCTCTGTGGGTTTTTCTAGGGGCATTGCCCAGAAATTCAATGTGTCAAATGTGGTGAATGTGTTGTTGTTCATTTATATTCCGCTACTATATTTTCAGATTGATTAGTCTCTTGTATTTCTTCTCATAGTTATAGTAAATTCATGTGGTTCCATTGCTTTATTGGTGAATAACTATTAGAAGATAAAATCTTGTGTTAGCTAAGTGTTTGAGATCAGTTTTCAACACACAATAATGTATTTATGGCCTTTTGTTGAAGTTGGATGACATGTTGTAAATTTGACTCCTCACTTAAAAACACCTTAACAAATGGGCCTACAATGACAATAAGATATAATGGAGTTGGATGTGCTTCCTTTTTTATTTGTGAAAATTTGACACAAGTGACATTTCTTGATTGCCTCCATGCAATATTTGAAAATTGAAGAGGATAAATATACTACACACAAGATATTTTGAGTTGTCACCAATCTAGAAAGATGACCACTAGAAGCTCCATTGTGACAATCATTAAGAACCCTATTATCCTCTTCATGGGATAGGCAACGATGTAAAATGAAATCCAATCCTTGATGATAAAACATGTCACCAATAATGAGGTAACACTTTGCACGATGGTGAATGCATTGATGCTTTTCATGGGAGAAGTGAGAGGAGGATATTTGGTTATGTAGATATAGTAATATGTCCTTATACTAATGATCAATAAATGTTCATCTGGTAATTTAGTTTCACACTGTGAATCACCATCTCAAGGTAACTTCAATACAAGCTCAACAAAAGCCAAGAAGTTTTTTGATTTAGAGGATGCAAATTCCAGATCAAATTCTTGCAAAATCACAATCCACTTGGAATAATTTCCCTCAATTATTCACTGGGTTGAAGGTATGTTGCAATGGATTGGTATATATGATCAAATTCATATGTTGAAGAAGTGTTAGTGTCTAAGTCTTTGTTCTGCATGAAAAATAGATAAGGCCAACTTCTCTACATGAGAGTATCGTAGTCAAGTCCAATTATAATTTTTCTCAGATAGTATATCACATGTTTCTGATGAAAAAATATTCCTAGGTGAAAACCATCCCAATGGTTGACACAAATACCATAAGATATCGGAGGAAGTCTTGGTTATAGTCCCTTGGACTAAGTAATGGGGAAAACATTAGGGCCTTTGTCAAGGCGTCAAATGACTATTGTGCATAATCATCCCATATAAATAAGATTCCCATTTTCAATAGGCACATCAAACCTTTTGTATCCTCAATGTAATTAGTGATAAATATTAACAAAAAATTCACCTTTCCTTGAAGGATTTGAATTTGGTGGATAGTACACCGAGGGGTGGAGGGGCAATTGAACTATTTCCTTAACCTTGAATGGATCTACTTTAATCTCATACTTACACATGATGAAACCAAGAAATCACCCATATACAAAAAAAAATCACTTATGGGGGTTCATGCGAATCTTATAATATTGACATCTATCAAATACTAGGCGAAGGTGGGTGGGGTGATCAGAATTTTTCTTTGACCAAGCAACCAAATTTTCTAGGTAAGCTTTGACAACATGTTTGATTTCATGAAAGACATATGCCATGGCCCACTAAAATCTTGCTCCTACATTTTAAAGTCCAAACGACATTTTTCTATAGGCAAATGTGGTCCAAGGGTAGATAAATGTTGTCTTGTGATGATCTTCAAGTCAAATTTGAATTTGATTATAACTTGAAAATTCATCTATGAAAGAAAAAAATTCATTTTATGCACATTCATAGATGATCTAATCATTGAATGGTGTGGGGTAGTTGTTATTAGGGAATGCTTTATTTAGATCATGGAAGTTCATACATGTTCCACAACATAGGTATTCCAACAGAGGACGAACACCTTCAGTAACCATTCAAACAACTAGATCAAATACCAACACACCGATGATTTTATATGGTAAAATCCCAATGAGGAAACATCAATGGCCCCAACCAATGTCGCCACTTGGAGAAATTTATTAATACAAAAAAAAATATTACAGAGGGATTTACAAGAGAGTTTCTCACAATCGATCATTGGAAAATGAACCTCCATTTTAAATAGAGATCGTGGACAAATCGAGTGTTAAGCCACATATCAATGTAGACGTTATGATTGAGGAGAATATGATCTGTTGGATAACTCTATGTCAGGAACATATCGTGACCGTCAAATTACCAAACTACAAATGCATACTAAAGAAACACACTAAGAAACATGCTTTAACCTAACAACACATTAGACCAAGTTGATCTTAACTAATTCCTAAGTGTCTAAATATATTAACATCCTCCATTAAGAACAACTTGGGATAAGATTGAAGGATTTACAAAGGTGACACAATAGGAGAAGAAAGGAGGCATTAGAGCCAATCCCCCTGTTGTGCCAAGCACCAACACCTTCCCTTTTTCTTGTCTCATTGCTCGAAGAGTCAATTCCTCCCAAGAAATAGGGAACCTCCTTTTTTATTAAGATTCTCCTAACTTGTCGATGAAGGTAGGTCATTCTCATGATCTTCAATGAAGTCTTCCAATCTTTCATGAAGAAGTTTTCAAACTTACAACTTTTTTGGTTCTAGACATATCGACGAGTTCGTGACTAACTCACTGATATGTCTAGTATTGAAGAGTTTGTGACTAACTCACCGATACAACAAAGGGAAAAAACACTTAATGTTTTTCAAGCATGAGCCTTAACGTATTGTCCAACTTTCGATGAACTTTGTCGTCACAAACTTTTATTACCAACGAGCTTCCAACCAACTCCGCTAGTGCATCGATGAAGTTCATACCATCTCTCCCTTATCAAACCTTTGTCATCAATGAGTTTTCAAGCAGCTCTGTCGGTACACCAACGAAGTTCCTATGATTTCCTTCAACACACGAAATTTTGTTATCGACAAAATTATGATCATGGTCTCCGATACATATCTTCATGACTAAGGAAAAAGTTATAAAATCCCATTCAGGATTCACATTTGGACATTGTCATTATAAACACATTCTATTTATTCAGTGAAGTTTGAGAGGAATTCCTTGACATGAGAACTAAGCCATCATTGAGCTCTTTCTATCCACGTGTCAATATCAAGAAGCCAGATAGGATTCTTTATGTCCTGCAATTTGTCCATTATTTCTTAGGAAAATGTCAATATCCTTCATTCAAATATGAGGTTCGTGTCAAATAAACCAGGGATGGTGTTATATCCATCACCCACTATGATCTTCCACAACTTACCTTAGTCTTACAAACCTCTGCATCATGACTTTCCTTTTTTCTTCCTCACACCCTAAGCATGGAAAACCCCAAAGGCTTAGTGGATTCATCCATGAGACCTCCAACCCTCGAACTAGAAAAGTTACCTACATGGTCGTGCCCTAACCCTTCAGAACCCAACACCATGGTTTTTCCTAGCATCACTGCTCCCTATCCTCGACAAGACTAAACTCTAAATGGACTAGCTCGAGAAAGGTCAACAATATCCGATCCCAACCTTTCCTTGACCCCCTTTTTATCGATTCACCTTAAGAATGAGTTTTGGATTTTCATTTAATTGTTCTAACTCTATCCACCCATCCTAGGGACCAATCCACAAAATTTCCCTACCCATATTGGTATATGTTTTCATTGAACACAAAACAATGGGAAACCTCAACCCAACAACATAATAGACCGATATCATATCTTAGTCATATTTTTCATTGAGGAATTAGCCATTTTTTTTGAGTTCGAAACCGTATCAGTGAAGTTTACACAAACCTCGTTGATATTGTTTTTCACATATCAACGAAGTTTGTATGATCCCTACTAATACATAACTTTGTATATCAGTGAACTTCGTATGATCAACAACGATACTACCTTTGTGTGGAAACAAAGTTCTTGTGACCTTCATAGATACAAGTTCTCTTTGTTGGAAAAGTTCCTTTGACCAATGTTGATATAAGTCTCTCTATGTCGATGAACTTTGCATGATCATCACCGGTATTGTCTTTCACATATTAGAGTAGTTGGTGCAATCATCATCGATACTTTCTTTTGCTTACCGACGGAGTTCATGTGACCAATACCGGTAAGGAATCTCTTGGTATCGACAGTGTTGGTGTCGTCAAGGTCGATACACCAAATATTTTCCTCCCTTGGACACTTGAAACAAATTTCGACCAGAATCTCACCATGTCACCCATTCTTCTTTCCTCATCAAACACAGACTCACCTCCCCATATCAATGTAAATGGATCCTCAGACTCCGATACAAGTACTTATCGACGAGTTTTTCACTAACTTCTCGACTCTCACAAAACCCCCAAAAAACCACCTAATTGCAGAAATTAATGCCATAATTTTCTTGCATGATTCCTTTTCCCTTTGAGATAATTATAATATGATATTTTTTAATTGATAGTTTGATATAATATTGAAAAAATATATTTTTTGCATATTCAATTATGTTTCCTCGCTAGAAGACTATAAGAAAATTCCCCATGGAAGAAACCTATGCAAGTGGAAGCCACTAGGAAGAGAAGGCAGACCTCCCAGGTCCAATTTATGATGATACAAAAGGATTTATAGATAAAGGAACTTCGTTTAATTATGGTGAAGTCTTTTAAATGTTCAAGAACCAAAATTTCCCAGAAGAAGTAGAAGACGACCCTAATCTTGAAATATTTTGAACATCAAGAATTCAAAATTACATAGGGTGGAAGCCCACACAACAATGTTCCCATGTGCAGATGCAATCTGATGGATAGTATGACATGTATAATAGGACAATAGATACATCCTCAATTCCAGATAATGCAACATAACATCATTCTGAGCATCAGATACAACCTCCTGCTATCACTTGGAGAAAGGGGATTTATCATTGGATGAATACCTTATCAAGAAATTCCCTCTTAAGGAAAAAGATATGTGCAAAGTCTGGTACAAGCCCAACAAGTCATTCAAAATAATATCCTCAGGAAAATATCCCACTAGGTTGTTGACGACATTATATCAGTATGTTGTAGCAATGCTATGTAGATTGTATGGGGAACATGAATCTTCAATGTTCACGTTATCTATGGTGTCCCTCATATACTACGTTGTTGATTTGGGTAATCTTTCAATTGGGGTGATATTCTATCAACATCCATAGAAGATCCTCTCAGAGTGGCTAAAGAGACCCCTCCTAGGGAGTTTCCTAGTTTTCATATGTCCTCCTACCTTTTGGACATGGTTTTCATTTGCCACGAGTATCAAAAGATGGGCTGGGCCTAGCATCCAACCAACCCTCCTATTCATGTTTATTGTAAGGTTCTCTAAGAGCACAAGTAAAAAACCAAGTATCACAAAATTTGTGATTATTTCCTGGCCCCATTATACCAATTAATATTCAATGCACCTATTCCATGTAGGACTGACAAATCCCAAAAAATAGTATGAAAGATTGGAGAATGGTATCTCCTAGAGTACGAGACATATCTACGAATATATGGAGCCACTAAATCTCCACATCTACTCCCCATATTTTTCCCAAATAGACTAGTCTTGTAGGAGATCACTTATCAAATCATAATTCATGGGGTCAGAGCATCACTTTACAGGGAAAAAATGACCATTTGGACTCTTTTACCATTATGGGTTGGGTTGTATTCCTTTAAATACATTAAAAATGCCCAATATTAGGTGGACACATTGATATCATTCCACTTTGGGGAAGAGAGGTTTTGAAGGCATGACCCTCAGAAAGTGGTCAAGGAACATTGCTTCAAGCACATGAATAGATGGGAATACACATAATACAAATGGGAAGAAGAGTAGATTCATTGTTGTTCCCAAAATTATCATGAAGTCGTATTTAAAATAAAAGGAAAACCACTAGGCAAGATCTCAGATGAGGAAAAGGTCGGAGAGGAGGCACAGAAGAAAGATGAAGAAGAAGTGAAAAAAACAGGAACGGAAACCACAAATACAAATACAAATTCTAAATCAGAAGCAATAGCCAAAGAAGAAAGAAAAAGAAAATATGTTGCAAAAGTAAATAATGAGGTAAACAAAAAGTAAAAAGAAACTGAAGAGGTCGAACAAAGAAAACAAAAAGAGGCTGAGGAGGAAACTACGGATAAGAAACGAAGAAATCAAGAAAAAGGATAAAAGAAGAAGGAGGACATGGGCGAGTTGAAGAAATATGAAACTTTCAAAACCTCTGAAAAGTGTAACTCCATGAAGGCTGCTACTGGATCCTTGAAAAGAAGGTAAGAAACATGTTGCTCCTTGAGAAACAGCTGCACATCTATGGCAGCCTCTTGCTCAGCCATGATTGTTCCCCTGCAAGAAGACTGATCATCTTTTTTTCCTCTTGAGATCAAGTCATGATCAGCAAAAGCTACCATTTCGTTATCAGAATGATGCTGACAAGAGGATAACAAAACAAGATTTCCATCACATGGATTAGGCTCAGCCGAGAACATATAATTTATTATGCAATCATCAGTCATCATAGGCTCTTCTTGACTTTCAAACTGATCATAAGCTTCACATGCATATCTGTCTCTGGAATATTCGGCGAACACTGAAAAATCTGACTCTGAAACTAAATGGAACTCACATGTTGGTTGCTGCCCCAAATATGCTCCAACCTCATTTCTCTCCTGCTCAACTATGGTTGTTCCGTTGCTGGAAAACTGATCACCTTCTTGTTCCCTGTCTCTAGAACATCCTGCCAATGTTGACGAATCTGATTCTGAATCTGAAATGTACTCTCCCTCAAGCAGCTGATCCAAATATGCTTCATACTCACTGATTTCTTGCTCGGAATTTGAACTATACTTACAGTCTTCTTGCTCATATGTTTGCAAATTTTCAGAATCAGCTTGCATTCTGATCCACCTAGATGCACGGATGTTCTCCTCCACCTCTTGAGCGTTTTCGAACAAGTTCCCTAATGATGAAGATTTTCTTTCTAGCAAGAGAAGGACAAGTTCATTATGCTGAGCCATCAGATAATATACCATGGCAGCGATCTCAGTAGGCCGAATCTCCAACGAGATGTCATAATATGTCCTATGGAACCTTCTGTTGAAAACAGTTAAAGATTCTTCCTTCTCTCTCTTCAAAGTACAAAAATCGTTAAGGTACTGATCAAGACATTTATTCTCACCCCAGTGTTTTGAAAAAACATAATAGAAATCAGTCCATGAACCAATTGATCCAGGTTCCAAAAATCTAAACCATAAAGCAGCCTCTCTAGTTAGAGATTTAGAAAATAATCTCATAAC
>JZKD02S2282192.1:8781-31575 GCA_000966675.3 Picea glauca | reverse complement strand
AATGGTCCAGGCTCAGAAATCAGAAACAATCATTCTTCCTTGTTTGAGAAGAATAGGGAAGATAGCCCATTGTTGATGTTCTACACTGAGGGCAGATATTCTTTCAGATCTCACATATGTGAGTGAAAGATTGGCCCAGATGATTCAGTTTATATCATAACATTGTTTTCTGTGCAGGTTTCTATCAGATGTTTGTTATGAAGACTGTATGATAGTAGATGTATACTACTATGGTGGATATGTTCCACTATTCGTGACTATATGTTGTTGATCAAGTACTTGTGTGTTACTTGGTGTGGTAGTGTACCACTGGATTGTAGTTATGTACTACTATGGATAAACACAGTTGTGTTCTATTTTTGTTCTGATTGTATTGAAGACTATCGATAGTTTATTGGAGATAATCATCAACCAAATGAATGATGAACAAAGATTTTCTAGATGGAAAATGGTTCAGAGCATTTACTCTTCTAGACTATAAGAATGGCTCTTATATCACTCTGTGGAGTGAGCATCATGTCTGATTACTCAGATAGAGTATGGTTTCGAGAGATGATGCAGCTGATGACACTGATGATGATGATGGTGCTCATGACCTAGTCATGATCTAGTCTATACAACTATGTTGATGCTGCCGGGTGAATGATATGTTTTTTTGCTCAAGACCATTACCTGTAATACCTCCCTAGCTAGGAGGGGGTGTTGATATTATGGTAGCTGTGGGAGGTATTGACCTCCACGTGTGAACATGACAATAATAGAATACTCTGGGAAGTAAGAAGAAACTCTAATGAGTTGGCTAATAACCCTAGAAGACGTGTTGACTCAAGAAGATAATTTATATTAGGTTATTAGCCTCCAAGAGAAGAAGTCAGCCAGAAGAATTAATATATACTGAACAGACAGGTACCCAGAAGGAGAAGTCGGCCCCAGTAAGTCTGCCAGAACCACTATAAATATAGGGTGTCAGTCTCTCATTTGACACATCTCAGCAGTTGCAGAGAGCCAGTTCTGCGCAATGCAGTTGCAGTCTTGTGCATAGTTTTGAGGAGAGCTGTCAGTGTAGCTGTTGCAGCTAGTAGTTACGTTTTTCTTGGACTATCTCTTGGCTAGGGTTTGGAACATCTGATCAGCCTTTGTTGATGCGCCATCCTTGGGGAAAGGTGCGCTACCCTTTGTTTGGCTATCTAGCCTAGGGTTTTGCTTCCGGAGTGATTCTCTGTCAAGGTTAAGGTGCTTGGAGGGTGGCTTTGGCCTATGGTTGGGTGATAAGGGTATTGTCAATGGTAAAACGAGCACACATCTTTCATATTCTAACACAGATCTCATGGTAGAAAAATATCAAGCAAAGAGGCAAAAGGGACTAGAGTAAGATTATAGATTAAAGGCTTAAGAAGAATGAAATGGGAAAGAAGATGAAGTGGTAGTAACAACAATAGTATCATCATAGAAGATGAAGAAGAGATAAAGAGAAAAGGAAGCATATGATAAAAACTCAATTTTGCATATTTGATCTTTTATTTTTCTCAAAGAAACATAGTGTGGAAGGTGAAGAGTTTGTAATGATTTCTCGGGGATCCAAGAAGTCCCAAGGAACAACTATCAAACTTAGCTATATAAAGCCATGATAGCCCACTAGTACTAAAAGAAAATTTTGAAATGTGAATGTACATGATGTGTGATATATTAAATTATGAAATTTTCTAATGTCATTATTCCCTCATCATTCCATAGAGGATAAGGACAAATTTTGCAAATGAAAGGTCAAGAGTCGAGAAGGTGAAAGTCCAATTGTCAAGATGAATTTCTGTAGATAGGGGGTTTGTACTCGAATTAAGGGCTTTTGGCTCTTGGAGCTTTCATGTACTATTGTTGAAAATTTAAATGAGAAGAATCATGTTTGGACAAGCTATTTTCCTGGAGAATTTTGATTCATGTGTTGCACTTGTTGTGGACTATTCTGCTACCTTTTCTTAGCACTGGAGTTGTGTAAGAATGTATCTCAAATTGTAGACTATTCTCATGTGTAGCTGTTGCATTTTTATTTTTGTTCCTTAGGAAATATCTGCCTGAATATGTTAACATAGGACTATAAATGATTGTTTAAATGCTAGACTATTCTAGGTTTGGAGTTATTTAATTTTATTCTTGTCTCTGCTATATGTGCACCGTTTCTCGAGCCATTGATAGAAAAATGTGTGGTTCTATGTTTGTTTTCTAGTTACAGCTTTTTCTAGATGTATGAATTTTCATTTTAGATTAGTTTCATTTCACTCTTTACTTTAGAAACCATCCCCTGTTGACCAAGCCGCAAGCGGTAAACCCCAAACCAGTAATGGTTTTCGGGCTATAATTTGGATGCATTCCCTATTACAAACAGCGTGAGATCTAATTGGGACTTCTCACCGGGGGTAACCCCTGCTGTTGATCAAGGTCACACAGACCGCATCAACACGACCCAATTGGAAATTGATCACCTTCATCATTAATTTTTTATATATTGATGTTTTTATTTCCCTTCAAGAATCATACCAACCAATAATCATTGTCACATTCATTATCTTTAACAAAAACCATTGTGTATGTGTCCTATAGAAAAAGAGTGTTAAGCCAAAAATCTATATCCTTCTTTTCAAGTATGTCATTGAAATTACATATAACACTAAAATAAAAAATCATATTTCATCAATTTCGAAACATCAAATTTAAAATAGTATTCTCCATTGGTCTCATAGTTTTAAAAGATTTGAGACATGCACATAATTTGGTGAAATAGATTATTGGTCCTCCTCTAGCTTGATTAATTCAATAATTGATCATTGATAAATGGAAATTTAGACATGATCCCATGTATCAACCTGGTCCACTGATTCACATTCATCCCATTCACCATTTCTACACATGCCATAAAAGAAAGTGAGTTTGTTTATCCATATCTAGAGTATAGTTATTTTTTGTTTTCTTATAATGGAATGAAATCCATGAATGGTACATATTGTAATACAACGATATGCATGGTACCAATTTCTTCGGCCACCTCCCAAAAAACAATTGCACATGTTTTTTCCTTGTCGAATCATGTTTCATTGGCCTACACAACCATTTAATCAAATCCAATGTTGATCCATATTTTTGTTTTTATCCATCAAGTGATTATAGAAAAATTAAAAGAAACATGGTCACGTTGACGACGGTTTTTTTCAATGGTACTTAACCGACAAAGCGTTGTCAGTCTCCCCCTCTCATTTCACAAATGCTTGCACAAATTCTTGTGCGCTCTCGTTGGGTCGCTGCTACACATTCAAAAGATGTTATTTTATTTATGATGAGTATTTACTAGTGAAAGAACAAGGATGGTCGTTGGTTAGTTTCACACAGGTTACAGGATCTTAGATTTTCACAAATTTATTACTATCATTCGACGAAAATGATATGGTGTTTAGTTAAAGTTTTGAGGCTCTTGAACTATCACATTTAGTTTCCACTCTCACTTCCCACATACTTTTTTTTCACTTATAAGTGATGCATTAACACCATATATATTAGACCCTTATGCCACCCTTTGTTATCATCGACACCACTTTTCTACATGACTCACTCTCTAATTTTTTTTTATCTCTTGATTTCATAAAGTTTTTTCCATACCATATCAAGCTTCAAGCTTTAAAAAATAAATATATTATTATATATTTATTACATTTACTCATTAAAGTCATGACATATTGTACCCACATTCTCACTCTTAAGCTCTAAATTATGACTTGGGTCTAATTATCATGCCCTTTTGGTTATGAACTTAACTTTTTCCATGCCAAAAGCAAGTTATATTATTATATTGGCTATGATTCTTTCAACATGGATACTTTATCCAAAAATTAAAGCTTGGCCCTAATCTTGTTTTGTTCAAACGTATTAATCTACATAAGGTTGGAAGTATCCTAAATTCATATGGAAAGCATAACTGGTTATATGTGTGTCGTTTACCCTTTGGCCCACCATTTACTTGGAGTTATATTATGTGATGACAATGCATCATTACTTGGAGTTATATTATGTTATCACAAAGCATGGTGTAAAGAGGCTGCGGTAAACATGTCGAGGCTTATCCTCACCTTTTCTATATAAATTATCATGGAGTCCGGTGAAAGAACTCCATACTCACCCACTTCAAAAGATAGAAGATTGAAGAGCAATAAAGCTTATCTGATGCCTTTGATGATCTTATAAGAAGTTAAATATAAGCAGTGATTATCCATACACGCCAAATAGTGATAAATTATATCCATTAAATCATTCTATTTGGTCTGAGTTAATATGGTTTTATAAACTCACGAAACCCTATAATTCTTGCACCGATCCAACCTCATCCACGACAGAAGCGAGATATGCTTCCATGCAGAGAAGCAGAGCTGAGTTTGGTTATATTCTCGGGATGTAAGTGGTCACGATGGTATAATTCGAGTGCTTGATGAAAAGCTCCATAAAAGTTTTTGTTGGCTATGGAAATTCTGTAAATGAAATAAAGACCCAGGCACTGAAAAACATTAATCTGTATGATTATCGAACGTTCAAATCAACAGATGCGTTGCTGGAGCTGGGGGACATCACAATGAAGTTTTGATGTATGTTTTCATCCTTTCGAGTTAAATCATATTACAAACCGTGACAGGATCAGTCGATCAGAGATTCGATAATGGCTACTTGGTGATTGTGGTGATTCTGTTGCAAACCACGAGTCAGACGAACTCCCATTCCTCTCACCTGACTGACGCGAGCATGCCCCTTATCATCAACGTGTGTTTGAACAGGAAGATATGAATCCCCATCAGAGGCACAACATGATAGAAGACGGATAAAAGAAGAAAACTTTCTAGAACTCAAGATGTATCAGTCGGGGAATAAAATCTGAAGGAACTAATAATAAGTCTGCATTTGAGGGAGGACGAAGCCCTTTTGTTGGAATGGATATCAAGGGAAATGAAACATCTGTTTTCCCTCGACCCAAATGTGAGGCATCAGCAGACCTGATCACAATTCCAAACCATTTGTCAGCAACAAATTCTAATGCAGCAGTAGAAAAATGTTTTGCAAGATAATTCATTTATCCAGGACACGTCCGTGGCACAACTAATTAGATACACAACTGAGCTAGATTGGGCAGAGGAGGGGCTTCAAGTTTGCAAACAGAGGTTTTAATATCTAAATGTTCAAGTTGATTTGGAACCAGATCGACGGGATCGTTGGTTATTGTGCAGTTAAAAGTTGATATGTATTAATCAAGGGAGAGTAACAGATCTTATCATTTCCTCAATGGAAGTAGCCTTAGTCAATGTCTCACTTGCTGGAGTGGTATTATTCCTCTTATTAACAAGAACGAATTTTGCAGACAGAAGCGAACTCGATATGGAGACTTCATCAGATCATTTTCGAGAATCAAAGAGACACTCCAACGTTTTCTGGGGACCATCGCGTGCCAAATTAGCTGGGATCATGGAAAAATGTGGTAAACAGTGACGCTGCTTATCATTGTTTTGCAGTATGTTGAAGAACGTTTACAAACCATGGTGGACCACTTGATCGGACTGTCTAAACAGCGAGTTGATCTTAAGAAGTTCAGTCACAAAGTTACCATTACAGCAGATGTAGGACGTAAAATTTAACAAAGGAGGATTGAGATGGAGTCTTGGAACTTCCCGAGACATCGGAGTTGAAACAAAACTGCAAAGGGACAACCACTTTGTTAGCATCACCAAAATCCATGCTTAGAATACAGGATTTATTTTATTTAACTGTTTTAAAGTATATCGGATGAGAACGAGCCAACATTTAAATAATACGAGTTTATTAAAATAGAAGAAATGTAGGCGGTTCCAACCTGTTCGGTTCACAATTCGGTTGTCCAAATAAAACTGATCTAACTACCCAACTGTTCCCCAAATGCCATAAAGAAAGCAATGCACAGTCTGCTGAAGTGGGGAAGAATTTTTTTAAAGACAGAAATTTCTGAAGGAGAAATTTAGAAAAAATTATGAGAGAACTTTAGCAGAAATTTCAGAGAATAGCATGCTGGGAGTGTTGTGAGGACTGTTTTATTTCATTCTTTTCTTACATCTTCAGCATAGATTGACGGAATTGTTGGCAATAGGTGGTCTTGCGAAGCAGCGAAGAGGATAAGCAAGGATGAGCCTGCTGGCCTTCACAAGGTAAATATTTACTTGTTAGTTTGTTGTATTAAGGCTCGATTTGATTCAGAGCTAATCAGTTTCTAAATGCAGGTTTTCTCCTTGCGATTCACCACCATGGCTCCATTCCTTCTTGGCTCAACTTTCTTTTTCTTTTTCATGTTTGGTCTTGTTAGCACATAAACTTGTCAAAGTCTTGCGAGTTGTGGTTTCTACCTAGGTCTATAAGTTTTGCCTGTTTCTCCTCCTTATTTTAGACCCTATCGTAAGTTTTCCTCTCGGCTTGTAGTTTTCGATTGTTTGTCTTCACCTGTTTGATAGACATGTTTTTCCTTAACAACTTGCCTGAGAAATATCGGTCCTAAGCCTTTTTGTTTTCCCTAAAGTCTAGCACTTCTCTCTTTACCTTTGTCATCAATCCTTTCCTGAGCCTTTACCCAGTCATCCGAGTAATTGTTCACAGGCCGCAATTCTGAGAACCAAGCACAAGACTTAGAGCAATCAAATATGGATTCGAATCAAGCGAGTGAGCGAGATCAGTGTTAAATGACGGAGATCCATCAAGTGGAGTGGAACGACGACCATTGGGTGATCGGAGCCATACAGTTGCGCGAAGAATAGCGTTAGGCAAAGTTGCGGAATCGCGATGCCATCCTAGCCGTTGGTATCGAGAAGGATGTGTGGTGCAAGAGTAGTGTTTCGTTGACTCACAGGATGGAGCAGTCAAAGGGTCGAGTCATGAGGACTCGCGAAACATGAGGTCGTGAAATGATCGGGGTCGTTCATTCTAGACGGGCACGTGGCGCAAGATTCGAACCACGGAGAAAGTATTTCGGGAAAGATGGGGTGAGGGGTGCCGATGGCCTGAAGTCTTGAAATGCTGATACAATCTGGGTCGTCCGATGAAAAGAGACCCATGTCTCTCGATCCGAGTGATTGCGATTTCGCGACTTGGAGGTTTGAGCATAGAGCACAGCACGAGTTTGCGAAATGATAAATTGTGACACACCTAGGAGTTAGGCTCACGGTCACTACCTAGGGTCATATGGAAGCAGGGCTAAATGAAAGATGAGCTCCTGATCGAGCGATGGGTGGCTGAGGTTGTTTGAGGAGATGATCATGGCCATCATATTCAAGGCGAATCCAACTGTTGATCTGAATGGGCCATTTCGCGAGAGTAGGCATCAGGATATTTGAAATCAAGGGGAGTGAAAACTCCCAAAATGCGAAATCCCGAGATTCCAAAAGGATAAGCATGAGGTCAAGGCCCGCAGTCGCATGGGACAAAGGAAAAAGAGTTGTGCAAAAGATTAAAGCGTCCGAGTCGGTCATAGAGAAGGATATGCATGGCCTCGAGGTGCCAGAATTGATTCAAAGGGATTAGGAGGCCGCTTGGAATGTTCATGGGTGTCAATCCTCATCCTGATCCCGATGAGAGTAGTTAATGAAATTGGATAGGGTGGTTGAAACCTCGTTTCATCACATAAATGGAAAGTACGGAAAATCTGGCCATGAAGGACAGACTGTCAGTCGAAATTTCTCTGTCATGAATTTTCTTGTGAATCCTATACCTCTCTGATCTTGTGTTTGACAGAGGAATGCAAGTGCAGTCTAACAGAAGGAGTTGCAGACGCCAAGTTTTGAATGAAGTGACCAGAGCGCGTTTCTGAAGGGAGCAAGTTGTTTTGAGTATAAATGCTCATGTTTGATATTTTGTTATGGTGGATGGTAGAGCAAAGCTCCCGTATTGTAAAGTTTTAATAAAGCCTCTGGCTTCTTCTTATGTATTTGTATTTTGAGTCTTCTTGTTTAATAACAGTCAGCTCTTCTTACTACATCTTGTTCGCCTCTTATAGGGATGATTTTAAGGATGTAAATTTATTTTAAAATGTAGAAATGTTGGTGAATCTTACTAATCCTTCATATGCCAACTATAAATGTTTGGCGATATTTTTGTAAAAATATTGAAATTTATAAGGATTTTATATAGTTTTTATAAAATTTTGGTGATTTTTAAGGTAAAATAATTTTATGCTATAGAATTTGAGCAAATCATTTTTAAAAGAGCGAATCTCTTTTTTGAAAAAAACATGGAAAATTAGCCCATGAGTGAAATTTAGCCCCTAAAATCATCCCTGGGGCCCGGCCCTCTGATGTTGTAAGAGTTCATGATTGATTGATTCACATGAATTATTGTGATTGTATTATGATGAATGTTTGATTATAGTGTTGTCATAATTCCTGTCAGTTTCTCTGAGATTTAAATTCAAGAAGATCTTGTGTTTAAGTTTTTCCTCTTTGGGGTGTTGGAAGACCTAATGTCTTCGGCAGACCTCTACATTTTCTCACTAAAGTCTTCCTCCTACTCACCCTTGCTACAACCCACTGACTGAATTTAAATTAAGACCTCACGTGTTTGTGCATATCAGTCCAATTCCTGAGTTAAGATGATATTTTCTCTAGATTGCACCTATTTGACCCTTTTATAACCAATTTGTGACAAAACTCTGATGGGTATCATGCTTGCCTCTGCCACAATCCAGAGGTGACTTCTGGTGCTAACATTTATGGCACTATTAACGGGGACGAAATTGAAGATTTTCCCTGGATCTGAATGACAAAGCTTACTAGTTCTGAAGGTGCATCATAACTTAGTACATCAAAGATTGCAACTGTGCACCTGGAGACTCCATTGTGGTGACTCCATTGATGTGAATCCATAGGCGACTCCATTGTGGTGACTCCATTGATGCGAATCCATTGGCGACTCCATTGTTTTAGCTGTGGCTTCTAGAGGCAGACACATGAAGTCTACTCCACAACTGCCTTTAGCAACACCTGAAGTCGACCCAGAGAAAATTGTCAGAAAGGGAAAGGCCCTTCGAGAAGGTTCTTCTACTGTTGAACCAGTTATTTCTGATGATTTTCATTGTCCTCCTATAGAAACTCCCATATTTGCTTCTCATTTTACTATCATACCGTCTGTTGGAGTTTCCCGAATTTTAAATTTTGGGAATGTTCCTATTGAGTTTTCCCCTCCTGGGATGGTATTGGAAAGAGAAAACTTTGTCACTCATATTTCCCCTGAAGTGGTGCCTTGGTCTAGACCTCAGACCTCAAAATATTTTCCTACTCCAAGTTGTATTACTCCCCCTCCTATTAGAGTTGTTGTGTTGACAGGAAGAGAATCTTTTGTTCCCTCAAGTCCTGTAACCTTTTCTCCCAATCCTCTACAGTTTCCCTTTCCTCTTGAAAGCTCATTCCCAATCTCCCTTGTTCGAACCCCTTCCCCTCCTAGTTCTCCTCCACCTATTATCCCTATGGTAGGTGCTAGTCCTCCTAGAAACAGAATGGATGCCGTAGTGGCTTCTAGATATGCCCCCCTAGTCTTACCTCATCCCATGAATTCTCTCCCTGCTGGAGATTAACTAAAATACATGTCTAAGTTCACTGGAGAAGAAGACATAACTGTTGAACAACACCTCGCTTCCTTCTATAGTTATGCAGACAACCTCAATATTGAAAACAAAGATGTGTGGATGAGAGTCTTTGTCCAGAGCCTTGATGGTGAGGTTAGAAAATGGTTTAGAGGATTGACCCCTGGATCCATTGCTAGGATTGAGGTTCTAGATGATGTCTTCTTGAGATAGTGGGGGGATAAAAAGGACTTTATGTATTACATCACAGAGTTTGGGTCCCTAAAGAGAAAGGAGGGAGAATCGGTCTCTGATTTTACCAAAAGATTCAACAAGATGTACAATAAGATCCCTGTCGAGATAAAGTCTACAGAAGGCTCTGCCAAAATCACTTATGCTAGTGCTTTTGACCCTGATTTCTTCCTCATGTTAAGAGAAAGAAGAGCTACTTCCCTAGCTCATATGTAAGATGCAGCCCTAGAGGTAGAATCCAATGTGTTAGCAGTTGACATACTCGGAAATAAAGCTGACAGAGACAGAGGAAGGGGAAGATCTGAGGCCTCAACCCATGGTTCTTCCTCCCCCCACCCTCAAGTAGATGAGTTGACCAAGAGGATGAAGTCCCTATCTGTAGAAATGGAGAAGATGAAATTTGAAGGGAAGCAAGGTTATAAGAATGTCCCAAATGTCGATAATAGAGCCGTTTTCAGAAGACCAAACAATGCCCCTCAAGTAATCTAGAGAGAGAGCCCAAAAGCAGAGATAGGGATGATCAAAAAAGTCAAAAACCCCTCCAAAATAACGTTGTTGCTAATGAAGAGAGGGAGGAAGAAGAGCTTGATCTTGAAATCCATTGTCTTGGAGATACCTCCTTATTTCCCCATTTGACTCAATCTACATAAGAAGAATCCCTCATGAACAGTCAAATAAATGAGCTAAGTAAGGGTGAGAAGGCTAATAGCAGTCCCAATAAGTAAAATCTTAGGTCTAAGAAGAAAGAAGGGAGGTCTGACATCCCTGATCAGTCATCCAGAGAAGAGAAATCTACCAAAGATGCAGCAGACAACATCAAAGAAAAGAAATCTTAGAATCCCTCATTGATACCCAAAGACCCTATCCCATATGTGAGAGAAGTTCTGAAGCCCCTTTCCTCCTTCAACTTTTAGCATGAAATTCAAAATATTAGGATCCATGTGCCCCTTTCAGAGCTAGTCAAACATGAAGATTTCAAAAAATCCCTCTCTAAGCTACTGCAGTCTGAGCTGTCTTGCCATTCCACAGACTCAGTGAATCTTCAAGATGAAAAGCAAACAGTCATCTTAGGTCCTATGGTAGAAGATAGATATGATTCATCCCCTCCCTTCTATACATCACTGAACATACATGACAAGGTGTTGCATAACTGTTTGATGGACTCAGGGGCACCTCATAATCTCATGCCAAAAACTGTCATGGAAGAACTCGGATTAGAAATCACAAAAGCTTATCATGATTTGTATTCCTTTGATTCGAGGAGGGTGCGATGTCTTGGAGTCATCAAAGATCTAATCACGACCTTGTTTCAACTACCCATGAAAAGTGTGGTCATGGATATCGTAGTGGTTGATGTTCCCCCCAAGTTTGGCATGCTTTTGT
Organism: Picea glauca; assembly: GCA_000966675.3. NCBI lineage: Eukaryota > Viridiplantae > Streptophyta > Pinopsida > Pinales > Pinaceae > Picea > Picea glauca. Next base: position 20,342 of record JZKD02S2282192.1, on the reverse strand, counting down.
CAAGATCTTGGATAAAAAGACTTGGGGGAACCTTGCAGATGGACCTCACATATGATACCATTCCAGTGTTTGGAGGGTAGCATAGGAGACTGTACAGAGAAGCTCAGTTGGCCTATATTATTAGTGACGGAGAAGACCCCACCAATCATCCTATATTTGCACTCGACACTGATTTGGGATCTAGTTTATTACAACTCATCCATACCCCTGAACCCCCTCTTGAAATCAGAAAGAAATCCCTTATTCTCTGTGAAGACTCTCATATGATCACCTCTGTTTGGAAATTTTTCTTTGATGGAGCCTCTTCTAGAGAAGGTGTTGGTGCTAGAGTAGTTCTTGTTTCCTCTGCTCAGGAAACTATATCTCTGTCCTACAAGCTGGAATTTGAAGCTACAAATAATGTAGCGGAGTATGAAGCTCTTGTGTTGGGTTTGAGGACTGTGAAATATATGGGAATTGAAGAGATAGCAGTGTTCGGGGATGCTGAGTTGATTTTCCAACAGATCAGAAATGCTTATCAATCCAAACACCCTCGGCTCAGAAGTTGTAGGAATGAAGTGTGGGATTTAATTGATATTTTTTTCATGGCTTTCAACATTTCATTCATTTCGAGAGAGGAGAATATAATGGTTGATTCTTTGGCTATTTCGGAAAGCAATTTCAGAGTCCCTCTACCACCCAAGCTCAGGTATGATGTTGAGATTAGATATAGGCCCTTTATACCTGATAATATCAAGCATTGGAAGGTGTTTGAGGATGATCTTGAAATCAGAAGATTCCTTGAGTCGGTTGATGAGTTCTCTGAGTTACACATTGATCAAGATCATGATTCCAAAGGCGAAACTCCCCCCGAGGTGTTTTTGAATAAAATTTCTAATCACCATATCGTTCAGCTGCCTAGCAATCACATTCCAAAGGGACTAGTCCTGTTAGAGAGATTGTTCAATGGGAATGATGTGGTAGTAAATTTTAAAGGCCCAACTGAGGATGTTTATGTAGATGAGTGCAATATTGGTACGGAGGAGGATCCAAAATTCATCAAGCTGTCAAACAGTCTGTTAAGGGAGAAGAGTGCCGAGTATGCTGAGTTACTAAAGGAATTCGTCGATGTGTTTGCCTAGACCTATGAATACCTTAGAACATACGACACAGTCGTCATTGAACATAAGATCCCATTGAAGGAAGAGGCCAAACCATTTAGGCAGAAATTAAGACAGATGAATCATATGATGTTGCCTATTATGGAAAAGGAGGTGAAGAAGTTGTTGGACGCCCAAATCATTGTCCCTTTGAGATATTTTGAATGGGTATCCAACCTGATCCCAGTGAGGAAGAAGAGTGGAGAAATCAAACTCTGGGTCGATTTTAGAAATCTAAACAGAAGCTCTAAGAAGGACAATTACTCGTTGCCAAAGATGGAACACATATTGAAGAGGGTGACTGGTGCATCTAGAATTTCCATGATTGATGGCTTTTCTAGCTACAACCATATCTATGTCCTGCCTGAAGACAAAGAAAAAGCAGCCTTCACCACTCCTTGGGGAACATTCATGTATGCCAAAATGCCTTTTGGATTGATGAACACAGGAGAAACCTTTCAACGAGCCATGGATATCGCCTTTATTGGAGAAAGAGATATTTTTTTGATCATCTATCTAGATGACATAACAGTCTTCTCCAAATCTGATAAAGAACATTGTCAGCATCTGAGAAAGGTCTTCTCGAAATGCAGAAGGTTTGATCTCTCCCTAAATCCTAGGAAGTCTTTATTTGCCATGCAGGAGGGAAAATTGTTGGGATAGATTGTATCAGCTGAGGGGGTCAGGGTTGATTCAAGCAAGGTAGAAGCTATTCAAGCCTTATCACATCCCAGGTACAAGAAAGAAGTCCAGTATTTCCTGGGCAAAATTAATTTTTTGAGAAGGTTTGTTTCAAATTTTGTCGAATTGGTGCAGCACATCACAGCCATGCTCAGGAAGGGGAACGAAGTAAGATGGACTGTTGAGTCTAGAGAATCCTTCAACCAAATAAAGAAGGCACTGACTGAAGCGCCTGTGCTAATCAGTCTTGACTATTCCAAGGATTTTCTGATTTTTTCCTTTGCTTCATTTGACACAATGACAACTTTTCTACTACAAAAGAATGACGCAGGGTTGGAGCAGCCTATTTCCTTTTTCAACAAAGCATTGAGGGATGCAAAGATCAGATATATCATCATGGAGAAGCATGCATATGCCTTGGTGAAATCTCTCAAGGTTTTCAGAGTTTATGTTTTGCATTCGAAGATCATCGCATATGTTCCTTCAGCTTCTGTGAAGGGAATTCTCACTCATCTTGACATAGACAGGAGAAGGAGCAAGTGGATTGCCAAAATCCTCGAATTTGACCTAGAAATAAAACCCACCAAACTAGTCAAGGGACAAGGTTTAGCCAAGTTGTTGGCTAAATCTAATTGTAAAGCTATGGGGGTTAACATCATCAACATTTTCTTAGAAAACCAGCATGATGAAATGCTTGATAAGAGTTCCTGAGACATCCCTCCATTAGCAGAATGCACCTTGTACAAAGATATTATTTTTTTTCTGCAGAGTTTGTGACCTCCAAATGATATGGGAAAAAAAAAGGTGAGAGCGTTAAAGCTCAAAGAAATTAGATATTTCCTTATTGAATGGGTCCTATATTGGAAAGACCCTCTAGGAATGCTTCTGAGATGTTTAGACCCATAGGAGCCTCAAAAAATTATATTTTAGTTCCATGATAGCCTATGTGGGGGGCATCATTTCTGGAAAACCACAACCTATAAAATTCTCAGGGATGGGTACTACTGACCTACTCTATTCACCAACATCTGTGAGAAAATCAGGGCTTGTACTAAATGTCAGAAATTCTTTGGGAAGCAACAACTTAAGTCCCTTCCATTGAAGCATGTACTAGCTTCAGGACCCTTTTAGCAGTGGGGCCTAGACTTTATTGGGGAAATTCATCCTGCTTCAAGCAATCAACACAGATGGATCGTAATTGCCACAAACTATTTCACCAAGTGGATATAAGCTATCCCCATAAGGAGTGCTTCTCACAAAGTGATCATTAGTTTTCTTGAAGATATTATAGAAATGTTTGGTTGCCCGAACATAATTGTTATTGATAACATTGCATCGTTCAGAGCCGAACCATTGATCAAGTTTTGTAAGAAATTCAAAATTTCATTGATCCACACTACCCCTTACTATCCGCAAGGCAATGGATTAACAGAGTCCTCCAACAAGAGCCTGATAAAGATCATCAAAATACTATTAGAATACAACAAGAAAGCATGGGATTTGAAGCTCAAATTTTCTTTGTGGGCTGATAGAGTGACAACAAAGAGGTCCCTGGGCATCTCTTCTTTTCAACCTATATATGGGACTAAAGCAGTTTTTTCTTCTCAGCTCGCCCTACCTATAGAAAAGTTCTTCCAAGACTGCCAAGAAGAGTCTGATGACATGATCAGAAGAATTCATCAACTGGTACAAGTGCAGCAGGCAAGAGAGAAGCTTCTGGACAAAGTGCATCATCGTCAGTAGAAAATCAAGCAGGCCTTTGACAGGAAGAGCAATAAGGAGGATTTCCAGCTGGGAGATTTGGTACTCAAATAGGATGCACTCAGACAGGACAAGGGAAAGCATTGAAAATTTGAATCCCTTTAGATCGACCCCTTCAAAATTTTGGAAGCGTTTCCAAACAACACTTACAAGCTACAGAATTTGGAGGGTGATGAAGTTTTTGGTGGCCCCGTAAATGGGCACTTCCTAAAAAAAATTTTTGTTTGAAGCCGCAATTGGCATCCCATCATTGTAAATACCATTTATGCCTTATTCTTATTTGTTTTTTAACAAGAGACTCCATAACCCAACGCAAGGCACTGGAGCTACACGTTCTTGGAAGCTCGCAGGGAGCATGCCATCCCCTGTGGAGCCAAATGTTAGCACATAAACTTGTCAAAGTCTTGTGAGTTGTGGTTTCTACCTAGGTCTGTAATTTTTTCCCGTTTCTTCTCCTTATTTCAGACCCGATCATAAGTTTTCCTCTCGACTTGTAGTTTTATGTTGTTTGTCTTCACCTATTTGATAGACCTGTTTTTCCTTAGCAGCTTGCCTGAGAAATATCGGTCCTAAGCCTTTTTGTTTTCCCTAAAGTTGAGCACTTCTCTCTTTACCTTTGTCATTGATCCTTTCGCTTTCCTAAGCCTTTAGCTAGTCATCCAAGTAATTGTTCACAGGCCGCAGTCGTGAGCACCAAGCGTAACACTTAGAGTGGTCAAATATGGATTCAAATCAAGTGAGAGAGCAAGATTAGTGTTCAATGACGGAGATCCATCAGGTGGAGCAAATTAACAGTCATCGGGTGATCAAATCCATACAGTTGCATGGAGAATAGCGTCAGGCTGAGTTACGGAATCGCGATGCCATCCTAGCCATTGGTATCAGGAAGGATGTGTGGCGCAAGAGCAGTGTTTCTCTCACTCGTGGGATGGAGAAATCAAAGGGTTGATTCATGAGGACTCGTGAAATCAGAGGTCACGAAATGATCAGGGCCATTCATTCTAGAGGGGCACGTGGCGTGGGATTCGAACTGTAGAGAAAGTATTTTGGGAAAGCTAGGGTGAGGGGTGTCGATGGCCTTAAGTCCTGAAACACCGATACAATATGGGTTGTCAGATGAAAAGAGACGTGTGTCGCCTGATCCGAGCGATTGCAATTTTGCGACTCAGCGGTTTGAGCATAGAGCGGAGCACGAGTTCGCGAAACGCAAAATCGCGACGCACCTGGGAGTTAGGATCATGGTCACTACCCAGGGTTATATCGAAGCATGGCTAAATGAAAGATAAGCTCCTGATCGAGCAATGGGTGGCTGAGGTTGTTCGAGGATATGATCATGGCCATCAAATTTAAGGCGAATCCAATCGTTAATCTGAATGGGCCATTTCGCGGGAGTAGACATTACGATATTTGAAATCAAGGGGAGTGAAAACTCCCTAAATGTGAAATTCTGAGATTCCAGAAGGACAAGCACGAGGTCAATGCCCGTGGTCGCATGGGACAAAGGAAAAAGAGTTTTGCAAAGGATCAAAATGCCCGAGTTGGTCACAGAGAAGGATTTGTGTGGCCTCGAGGCACCAAAATTGATTCAAAGGGATTATGAGCCCACCTGGAATGTTCATGGGTGTCAGGCCTCATCCCGATCCCAATGAGAGTAGTTAATGAAATTGGGTTAAGGTGGTTGAAGCCTCATTTCATCACATAAATGGAAAGTATGGAAAATTTATCCGTGAAGGGCAGACTGTCAGTCGAAAGTTCTTTGTCATGAATTTTCTTGTGAAGGCCATACCTATCTGATCTTGCGTCTGACAGAGGAATGCAAGTGTAGTCTGACAGGAGGAGTTGTAGATGCCAAGTTTTGAAGTGACCAGAGCATGTTTATGAATGGAGAAGGTTTCTTTGAGTATAAATACTCATTTTTGATATTTTGTTATGGTCGATGGTAGAGCAAAGCTCTCGTATTGTAAAGTTTTAGTAAATCCTCTGGCTTCTGTTTATGTATCCGTATTTTGAGACTTCTTGTTTAATAACAGTCATCTCTCCTTACTACATCTTGTTCGCCTCTGATGTTGAAAGAGTTCTTGATTAAATGATTCACATGAATTATTGTGACTGTATTATGATGAATGTTTAATTATAGTGTTGTCATAATTCCTGTCAGTTTCTGTGAGATTTAAATTCAAGAAGATCTTGTGTTTAAGTTTTTCCTCTTTTGGTTGTTGAAAGACATGATGTCTTCGGTAAACCTCTACATTTTCTCACTGAAGTCTTCCTCCTAATCACCATTGCTACAACCCACTATCTAAAGTTAAACCAAGACCTCACCTAGTTGTGCATACCAGTCTAGTTTTCTGAGTTGAGACGATATTTTCTCAAGATTGCGCCCATTTGACCCTTTTATAACCAATTTGCGACAAAACTCTAATGGGTATCAGGCTTTCCTCTTCCACAATCCAGAGGTGACTTCTGGTGCTAACAGGTCTTTCTATTGTACATTGTGTCTAGAGGGGCTAAAGACCATATACCTAACCCTACTCTATGCAAAGATTTACAGATTTTGAAGATTTATGAATTTGTATGAGAAGCCTTTTTAATGAAAATCATTTCTTTCTCACAGTGAACTATCTCTTGATCTTTCTTTAAAATCCTCAGTTTTCCTCATCTTTATTTATTTAACACTTTGATTTCAGAATAAAAAAAAAGTTAGATAAAATTTTAAAAAGACAAACAAAACATATTTATTTTGTAAATAATCATATTTATAAAGTTTTATTTACTAGTTGATTAGTGTGCATAAAATTTTGTTTATTTTACTATTTTAATTTTATTAATTTTTAATTACATCCTAACTTATAAATAAAAACATAAAAATGTTATATCATAAAAAAATGTTATTTCTCTATTCTTCAAGTAATGTTAGGTAATAAACTTTTCATGTAATTAAATTACTTTAAAACTAATATAGTTTATTAATTTCCTCTAGCTTTTAGTTAACTTTGCTTTAGTTACTTTTTTTTGGTTAAAACAAAAACAAAAACATTTTCTTTTTAATTTTTTTTTATTTGCATTTCCTTTATTAATTTAATTTTGTTACTTCAAATGTATAAAGTATTAAATTGTAAATAACATAAAGATCATAAATGAAATAAAACTTAAATATTACTAAAAGGAAAATTAGAAGGCAAGGGAATCTATTCTTGGATTGTTGGTTAGAAGAAAATTGGCCTAGATTTCAATTCACTTTCTTGTCTGGGGCTTTAATCCTAGGGTGACATTCCTATCTTTTCTTGCCTAGCCCCGCGAGAGGTTGAAAATGTTGATTTTGAAGACTCTCTAGTCTCTTGACGTCAACATATTTTTTGGCAACCATACTAGGGAGAACCGTTCAATGGTTCGTTCCTAGTTTTTGTTTTAATTGTTTCAATTTTACTTTTCTTAGACCTCAATGTCCCAACCAATTGGAAGCCTGTTTGGTGGTTGTAACCCTATGGTTTTAGCTACTAATCCTGGGAAAGTCGTTCGCAAATATGGCATGTTTGAGTTTGAAGAAGACCTAAACAATTCTCCTTGGTTTGTGCCCATTCCCTTGAAGTTTGTGCACCCAGTTAATCCTTTACCTCACAAATTCAAGAATAATTTGCCTCTCTTTAATGGTGATGGAACCGTTACAGTGATTGAACATCTTCGTGCATTTTTGAATGCTTGCGCCATTCTCGGATTAAATAATAATGAGAGTTGCATGTTGTTGTTTATGAATTCCCTTCAGGGCAATGCCGCCTCTTTATTTGCCAACCTTCCTGGTGGATGCATCTCTACCTGGTTTGAACTTTCTCACTTGTTTACTTCTACCTTTGGGAAGTTAGATAGTCCTTACGAGCATCTTAAAAGGTTTAACCAATTACGCATGAAGGATAATCAAAGAATTCTTACTTTTAATCTTCAGTTTATCAAGTTATACAATTTAATTCCTCCTCTCATTTGCCCCACCAACTTGGATTCTCTATTGCATTACTATGAACTTCTACCTCCTCTTTACCGATGGCGGTTGGAAGAAAAGAACGTTCAAAACCTAGAGCTATCCCTATCCACTTTCCTCGACTTCGAAGATCAAATCCGTAGAACAGGTTACTCCTTTGGCGTTTATGATTCACAAAAGGAGTTGTCTTCCTTAATCCCCATCATTAAGATCTTACAAGATCCCTTGTTCTTTCTTGAATCTCAATCTGCAAATCATGCTGGGAATATACCTCGGGAGCCCTCTCTCTTAGGGCCTAATTATAATAAATCTGCTACTTGTGGTCAAGAGCTTGGATGTGAAGAGGATCATGAGTTTATCATGATGCTTAGTGATCAATACACCTCTCACATCCCAAACATCACCCTCCTTAAACCTTATGGAAAAGATAAATCCCAAGATCATCTGTCATCTCAAGCTTCTCATTCACATGTATACGATGGAAATTTTGATTATGCAAATGAAGAAATCAATTTTAACTATGTCAAACCAAATTATGATAGATTTGTATTCGATGATGATGTTAATGAGTGGTCAAATGATGTTGACCAGAATGACATTAATGATGCATTTGAGGAATCCTCTTTCGAATATATCCATGAATTCAATCGAGATCTTATTAAATCATATAAAGTTTTTGCTAATCCTTTGTTTTGATCAAAAGAGGTTAAAGAATCTGACACCATCAAGCATGTCCCTCCTAGGTGCAATTTCTTCGATGATAGTGACTATTGTAGAGACATTCATATGTTTTTTAATCCATGTTATGAATCTTCTTTGCATCATGATGACCCTGCTCCTGATAAAAAGGTCTACACGGGTGATATTAAATTATTTGATCAATTCATTAACCATCCCTTTAAGCTACAAACCCTAAACCCTAAATCTAATTCAATCAATACCTTCATCATTACTGGAAAAGTATCTGTTGGTTGGCATGTCTTGAAGGTTGGCGATCATTTCTTTTGGATATTAATTAATTGTATCTCCTCACAGTACACATTTGTTGGTTGAAATTTTGGCAATCCCTCCATGCACAAATTTGTCAAACTCATAAGACCCGTATGCAAGGTAGGTGACACATTCCTTTATGCTAAATATCATCCGACCCGAGTCCAAGCTAATGTTTATTTTCCTCTATACATAAATAAAAGAAATAAAATAATAATAATAATAATAAAATTCCGGGAAGGGCTAGATTAGTTTTGGGTTGATTTCACAGTTATTTTCTCACTTTTATTTCTTTCGCTTTTTTTTTTTTTTAACATTTTTGATGGTCAAAAGTGATGGAGCAATGAATGGTGATATGAAAAGGAAGGATATCTGTATATTTTTAACTTATTGACCGAATGTGTTTTGGTGGACATCATACTTGTAGGTGAACCAAGCTTCCTTTCTTTGTCATAATCCCTCGCTAGTCTACCATGCGCTTGCTATGCGAGACATCCTCACTCGTCACATTCGTTAGTCCTATCCCCATCTTCCTTCTTTCCATTTCTTCGTCATTGACTTGGGACATCATAACCTATACCCCTTTTCCCTCTTTCAAACTACATATTCATTATTGACATATTTGAATTTTTGCATCTTAAAAACTATCCTCCCAAATTCATTCTCTTCATTCATGCGATTACAATTTCTCAATAATGTCATTCCATTGCACCTAAGGCATGCCACATTTAAACAAGTTTTTGAAAAATATGTTTCCCTATGGCCTTACATATGACATTATCAATAAATTATCTTGATGCATTAGAGATAATGTTTTTGATAATTCCTAGACTTGATTATTATGTGAACACAATGAATGTATATATATCTATCATAATAATAACCAAATTCTATGTGGTATCTAAAACAACATATGTGATGAATTGTGTTTATTCTAACATTTCAAGGATTTCTTTTCTCAAAATATATTTTCTCTAGTTTTTGATGAAAAAAATTTTCTTACAGTGTTTAAGGAAACATCATGAGGATAGATCCCCTTGCGTTTTTAAAGATGTGGTACTCTATTTTTTAATAGCATGCAAGAACATAAACAATTCCTGAGAGAGGACTAGAATTATTCTTGAAACAATTATTCACATGCAAAGAGTACCTAAGAAAGGACCAGGTTTCTTATAGAAAGTAAATATTTACACCATAATACAAGATTGTAAACCAAAAGAGTATACAATATCATAGGACGACATTTCCATCACAATATTTATCAAATTAAGAAACAATATTCAACACAGGGAAAGAAAATAAGGACCAAATATGGTAGAGAACTCTAAATGATCACTCCATTAAATGCATTTTCTTTTCATAGACACACATTTGAAATATCATGATTAGAACTTATATTATAAGAGATCAATAATGTTATGTCCTGAAATAGTTCTCTGTGAAGCTGAAAAATAATAGGTGTCTTTATAAAAATAAACAACAATGTCCTAGTTTTTAATAAAATTAAATTGGGTTTGTTCTTCAAAGAGGACTGGGATGGGACTCTCGTGGACCATAAAATGAAGAGAGACCCGAAAGGCAAAAGAAAGTAGTCAAGGGTCAGCCTTTGGTTTCACGGATTCTGGGAATAAAAAAGGAAAAATGGTTATTAACTGAAGAATAAAAGGTGGTGAAAGAAAGAAAAGTGTGACTACTCGACTTACTGTGATGGAAATTTCGAACACTCATTTGCTTGTTGTGGTGTCTTTCGTAGGTTGTTTCTGTGCTGGAGGTGGAATAACTAATTTAACGAATTCTTGTTGATATGTCCCGATTATCTTAACTAAGGCCTTTGTTAATCATTGCTTTATGTACTACCTCATTGGAGCAACCAATATTTCATGTTTGGTCTTAGTTTTGAATAATTCGTTCTCTAATTCTCTTAAATCAAGACTTAATTGATGGAGCATTTCCTCAATGTCTTCGTTCTTATTTTCATACAGTACTAGCCACCTTTCTATTTCATCTTTAGAGAACTCAATTGAATCACAAAATTCATTGTCCCATGAAACTTTTAATGCTTCCAATTGCTCTAACAATTGTTCCCTTGATAAAAGTATTGTATCCATTATTAAATGTGGGCCATCTAACTCTTTGGTCAAATCAACAAGTTTCAAGAATATGTCACCCCTTTTAATGGTAATCGTACAAACTCAAGAAAAAAATCTCTTAGACATTTGATTCTCTTTAGCCAACAAACAATGATTTGTTTCATGTGAACCTTGGAGCGAAGATTTTGATCTCTTCTATGTATCTCGCTCAAACTTGAAGTCTTTGTTGCAAATGTTCTCACTACTTCCTTGTAGAATCCTTCATAATTTTCTAAATATTTTTGGAGATACTCTTTAAAGTGAAAAACCCTTTTTGAGAAAGTAGTTGAGCTTTGTGTTGATTCCCAAATTTCAAGGATTAAGGCTATTATTTTTTGAATACTATCTCCAATGTATTTCCTTACAACCATGTTGATCAAAATTTGTTCATCTCTATTTTACCGCTCCTAGAATAATAAAATAAAAAATTGACATCAAAAGAAGAATTGTTTTGAATGATTATGGGTTCATTGTGTAGCTCTCAGTCTTAACTTCGTCATGCATTTCATGGATTCAAAATTCAAGTTCGTATGCTCAAGATATCCAGGTTTATGTCTAAATGCCAAAAGAGCACTTCCTCAAAATGTTCTCCTCTACTCCGCTCCCACCAAAATTAACCAATACTTAGATTATTCTTAAATTATCTCGCAGGATCATGCACATTGTTTTAAAAGTCTAAACCTCTAGCATCATCAGAATGCATTGGAATCTTCTGTTGTATCCATATTACACAAACGCTTAGTTTTATTTCATATTTTATTTCCTCACTCCTTATCCCTCCCTTATTTCTTCATTACCCCCTATGGGTTCATAACACTTCTCTCTTCATTCTCCTCTCCTCTCCTCTCCCCTTAGCCCCCCACTCCATACTTAGTTTATTTTTATATT
>JZKD02S2282170.1:20840-34828 GCA_000966675.3 Picea glauca | reverse complement strand
GGTGTAAGGTCCATAACAGAGTGGAAAAATATTTCAATGAGGCCCTATAAGGCATTCTTTCTGTAAGTGTAACCAAACTTTGTCTCCAACTTGAAACTAGTGTGGCACCCGGTGTTGAACATGGTGTTTCTTGTACCAGGTGGCTTTGTTATCTTCTGTTGGAGCATGCGACGAGTCTTCCAGGGTGGCTACAAGGGGTAGTGAAACATCCATGGGACCCAATGGTTGAAATCCCAACCCCACCTAAAAGGGGTTGTGGTCGGTTGAGCTATGCATGGAACTGTTGTAGCTGTGATGAACATTGGGAATACTCTCATCACATGTGCGAGGGTTCTTATAATTGTAAATGCATAGGACATGCACGATCATTTGGTTGATGACCTCAGTTTGGCCATCCGTCTAGGGGTGGAAGGAAATGGATTTGGTGAGCTTGGTGTCTAGCGGTGACCATAGTCTCAACCAAAATGTGCTAAGGAATTGACTATCCCGATATGATATAATGGTTTGCGTGATCCCAAAGTTTACCCACACTCATTCAAATAAGAGCTTGGTAGTGTCCTCCACTGTCATTCTCTTCTTGCAAGCGTCCATAATATCCATCTTGGAAAAGAGATCCACAACTACAAAAACATAGTCATTTCCCCGCTTGGTGGATGGAAGGTCCGAAATGTAGTCCATTAAGATGGATTTCGAGGGCCTGTGAGGAGTAGGAAGAGGTGTGTACAAGCCTTGTTTCTTAGTGTCTGGTTTGGCAATATCATAGGAAATGCAGGACCGGATATAATTGCTGACATCCTATCAAAGTTTTGGATAGTATAAATGTCACTACAGCACTGCCACTGTCTTTTCCACATCGAAGTGTCTTGCCACTTGACTGTCGTGGGATTCCCAAATCATCTTCACTCACTCACTTGATGGAATGCAGAGATGGCCTTGATGGCATGACAACCCATCCTGAAGATGGAAATTAGTGATTACTATGTTTGTTCCCAACATATGGTTGGTGTTGGCGAAGTCAGGATCTATCTCATAGAGGTGGGGCCATCCAGAGGTCTAATGGAAATAGGATTCTAGCACCATGGTGAGTGTCATGACTGAAGGTCGTCTGAGGGAATCAACGAATCAATTGGTAATTCATGTTTTATACTTGATGTTGAGGTTGAATTGCTGTAAATATGTGGACCACTTCTGATGGCAGTCATTCTACAATTTGACTTGTTTTTTCATGAACTACAACGAATTATGATCAGTGTGGATGACTGTCTCCTTCTCGATAATGTAATGTCTCCATTGGAGGCATGCTTGCACAATGGAGCACATTTATATTTCATAAGTGGGATACTTACAGATGACTTCTGATAGTGTCTCACTATAATAGGCTATGGGGTGGCCGTGTTGAGTGAGGACTGCACCCACAACATAGTATGAAGCATCTGTCTCGATCTCAAAGGGATGTTGCAGGTCAGGTAATGAAAGCACTGGGGCTGAGCACAAGCATTTCTTTAGATCATAGAATGCTTGTTTTTGGGATAGGGGCCACACAAATTTTTCCTTACCACCACCCCTGTTTACTTGGCTGAGGGCCCATGTAATATGGGAGAATACCAACATGAACCTGCGATGGAAATTGGAAAGGCCTAAGAAACTCCAAATCTCGGGGAGTGTGGTTGGGGCTGTCCAGTCACGAATGAATTTGATTTTGGCTAGATCCACATGCACTCCATGTGCATCAACAATGTAACCTAGGTACTAGACCCTATCCATGCCAAAGGAGCATTTTTCTAAGTTGGCATATAGCTTGTGTTGTCACAGAGTATGCAAAACCTATTATATATGATGCAAGTGTTCCTCCCAAATATTGTTATAGATGAGGATGTCATCCATACAAAACACTACAAAATAATTAGTGAAAGGCTGCAAGATATCGTCCATAATCCTCATGAAATTTGTTGGGGCATTTTTCAAACCAAAGGGCATGACCAACCATTCAAAAAGACTGTCTTTTGACTTGAAGGAATTTTTCCATACATCTATATGCTCTATTGGGAACTCATGATATCCAGACTTCATATTAATCTTATTGAATTATTTCCCCCCCTTGAGTTGATCAAGGAGATAGTCGATTATGGGAATTGGGTACTCGTTCCTCACTGTAATTTTATTTAGGTCTCGATAATCAATGCAGAGTCACTAGGTCCTGTCTTTCTTCTACATGAGCACAATTGGGCTTCCACAAGTTGATGAATTGGGTCCATGTACCCCTTGTGGAGAAGTTCTTGGATCTGACACTTGATCTCCTCATTTTGCTAATAGAGAGTGACAATAGACTGGCCCATTGTAGGTGGTGCATTGGGGGTCAGATCGATGTGATGCTTGACCTGACAGTGCAGAGGTTCCCTAGTAGGTGATGAGAATATGTCTTTGTATTCTTCCACGAACTTATCCACTTTCTTCTGTTGTGTGGAGAGGTCGGCCACAAAGGCCATGGATGTAGTTACAGCCTTCTTCTCATTATGAGAGTGAATCACGAAGAAGAAAAACTTCCTAGTCTGAGAAATGACCTTCCTGCATTGCTTGGCAAAGATCAAGGAAATAACACTAGGTGGGACTACCTCCAATATCCTATACAATTTCATGTTCAAAGTAATAATAACACTGCAAGGCATAGACTCATATACAATATGATGTTTCCAGAAATAAGGTTGGCCCAAAATAACATCAAAAACTTCAAGGGGAGAAACATCACACAATACCTTATCTTTGAATGGATTGATGTCATACGAGAGGCGATATGGTTGGCTGACGCGGACATCGCTTCCTTGGAGGAGCCATCCTATGGTGTAGAGTTGTGAATGCGGCATTGTCCGCATGGCTAGATGCTTGATGACCTCTGCTGATATGAGGTTCTTCTGGCTACCGCTATGAATGATGAAGTGCAGTAGAGTGTCTTTCACCAACATATGTGAATGAAATAGGCGCTCACCTTCCTATGTCTCATTAGGTTCACTGAGATGGATCTTGGTGATAGAGATGGTGGAACTAGGTTCCATGTCAATGATCCATCTCCAATTTTCTGGTTCTGACTCAGATTCAAAACCCGCATCTTATTGAAAGGTTTCCGCCTCATCCACCAATGACTACTTTGAGCGGAAATCAATAGTGCTATTCCAGGGGCTCTAATGGAAGTCACACCACTTCCCGATATCTTTATTCATCTTTCCATTGTCCTTCTTTACTTGCATCTTGGACTGGTTGTCCCAAGTTTTCCCATACTTTCTTTGTCCTTTGTTATATGGGTTGGGGCGTCCCTTTCTCTACTTCTATTGTGATGGTTTCGAAGACCCAAACTACCATGTCTTTTGTTCCAACTTTTGCTCTATTTTGTTAGCATATCGATAGGCGACACCCAAGGATGAGATGTCCACAAAATCCATTTTTTTCTGGATGTATCTATGCAAACTGTTGTGGTACTTGAGCACTATATTTCTCTTAGAATATTTGATACCCATCTTGGTGTGAAAGGTATGGAAGACATTGGTAAACTCTGGAACTGTTTGGTCTCTTTCCTGCTGTAGTGTGGTCCATCTGGTATACAAGTTGTCATAAATTCCAACATGGTAGTATTGTTCCTTAATATAATCCCTAAAGAAACCCCAAGTGGGTGAAACTAAAAATAATTTGGATCCCTCTATTTCCTTTTTCTCATAGAAAGTCTCCCACCAATCTTTGACATGGGGGATGACCTTGAGGAGACGAAATGTAATATTTTCTCCATCAGAAAAGTTGTGGACAGAAAAAACACCCTTCTTGAAGGTTTATCCATTTATTTACGACATCCGCATATATTTCACCTTCAAATATAGGAATATCAAAATTGGTCTGTACCTTGAAGGGGGCGGTGCCTCCACTTGAAGTGGATGGGTCTCTTTTCGGCAGTCATTGAAGGATTTTTGAAAATTTGTCCATCATCTCGTTCCTCTGTCGCTCGAGGGCCTCCTCTAGCAACATTTTGAAAGGACCTCCTATCCTATCGTATTTCTTTTCTCCCTCCATGGAATTTTTCTTGGGCATGCAAGAGAAGTTTTCCTCAAGAGAAACAAGCTCGAGACCCAACTCTCTATACTGTGACCGCATCGGGGACATGCATTAAAAAACACAAGGAGCAGGATGCTCTGATACCACTAATCCAGATTTATGATAAAAACAAAATGAAAACAAATAATTATAATATTAACACCGAGACACAGTGAATAATAAAAGAGATACAATAAAAATTGAATTCTATTAAATAAGAAATATGCTGAAACTATAAAATCTAGACTGAAAACAAGCTTGCTAGAATGGTGGCAGCTTATCTCTGAGAAGAGATGTGATGACTACGCTCATTTGCAATAAGATTAGTACAATGAGGATCTGAAGGATTTTTTACAATAAAAATGAATTACAAAACCCTATACATCCCAAAACCTAACCCTAGGAGATGAAGCACGAAAATTAATGTGGGCCCGTTTGGGGTAAGTTAGTACATCAAGTTGACACCGTCATAATTTTTGCATACGATCTTTGTTTTGAGCACACGATAGATCGTTGGAAAGGTATTGATGAGGAGCTTCATTTACGGGGTTCAATCAGAGCCTTTGGATATTATGGAGGTTACAAATTGTGAAAAAAGGTCATTTAGTCCCTCTAAATGACCTTGAAAGTTTAGGACACAAAAAACTGCTAAAAATTGTAAGTTGCCAAAAAATTGTTTTGATCCAATTAGAATAGGTGGGTTGGTACCGAGATCCTCCTAGATAAGATCCATTAGATGAAACCCAATGCTCCAGATCCAATTCAACTAATGGTTCATCTATTCGAGTCTCGGTTTGAGTTTTATCGTGAGTTGCAACTCACCCCCTCAAGCCATTTAAGGACATGTGGCCAATTTGGTCTGGGGGAATAAAATCCAAACCAAGCAGCATAAACAGAGTTTCATAAGCTCCCACAAGTTTTTTTATCCAATGTCCACACGACTACGCTACCCAAAAATGCTCGACACAATGTTCTTGAAAATCGACCTCCTCTTCATAAATTGCACTATGCTTCATTGAGAAAAACCCTAGTTCCAGTGATACTCCAACAAACAGTTTTTTAGTGGACGAAATGATAACAAAGGGGCAACACTAGCTAAAAATTGGTGCTCTGGATCCAATGCAACTGAATATTCATCCATTTGAGTCCCGGTTTGAGTTTTATCGTGAGTTGAAGTTCAACTCGCCTCCTCAAGCCATTTAGGTACATTTGGCCAATTTGGTTCGAGGTCATAAAATCCAAACTGAGAGGCATAACAGGAAGGAAAGAAAAAGCAAGGAAAGGAAAATCAAGGTAAGTCAAGGTATTCAAAGGAAAGACATGAAAATACTAAGCATGGCATGACATTACAAGGCAAGGGGAGGTCTAGCTCTAGGTGTAGGTGTAGGTGTAGGTGTAGTTCTAGGTAAATCCTATTACTTATGATAATCCACATTTGAAAAATATATGATACCTTAGATATATGAATAAAGAGATCTTATGTTATGACATTGAAATTCTCGTGCAAGTATTTTTATTTAAGATATATGTGATAACAAGTTGTATAATTACATGCTTAATGAATCCTTTGATTGTAATTTTTACATATTAAACTTGTTCATTTAGTACAAGCGTTATTTATAGATTAAACTTGTTCATTTACGTATTAAACTCATTCATTTAGTCAATGCATGACATGGCGTGGCATGGAAAGTGAATGCAAGGAAATACATGGCAAGTGAAGGCATGGAAAGGCATGGCATGGTATGGAAAGGCATGTCATGGCAAGGCATGATATGGAAAGGAATGGCATGGAAAGGTAAGGCATGGCATGGCAAGTGAAGGCATGGCATGGCATGGAAATACATGGTATGGCAAGACATGGCATGGAAAGTCATGGGATGGAAAGGAATGGTATGGAAAGGAAAGGCATGGCATGGTAAGGAAAGGCATGGAAAGGAAAGGAAATGTCATGGCAAGGAAATGAAATGCAAGGCATGGCATGGAAATACAAGGACAAATATAACATCCCTTAAAACAAGTGATCATTAAATGAAAGGGGGCTAAAAATGAAATCTTAAACTAGGGTTTAGATAACAAATGCATTATTAAATTCAAGATGACACATGACATCCCTACAATATTCAAGACATCAAGCCCTAAAGGGATGAAAATTATAACATAAATGTAATAAAAGGTGCCAAGGTGTATTCGAAGGGTTTAATTGTGAGGCATGGAAATGGAAAGGCAAGGCATACCATATGCTACCATATCATAGCATACCTTGCCAAGGATACCATATTATCATACCATACCATACCATACCATACCATACCATGACATGGCAAGGAAAGGCATACCATACCATACCTCCCCATACCATGACAAGGGTACCATACCATACCATACCATACCAAGGAAAGGCATACCATACCATACCATACCATGGCTTGGCAAGGAAAGGCATACCATACCATACCATACCATACCATGGAAAGGCAAGGCAAGACATACCATACCATACCATACCATGGCAAGGCATGGCACGGCATGGAAAGACATACCATACCATACCATACCATGGCAAGGCATGTCATGGAAAGGAAAATAAAGGCATGGCATGGCAAGGCATGCCATTCCATACCATGGCCTGGCAAGGCAAGGCATACCATACCATATCATGACAAGGAAAGGAAAGCCATACCATACCATACCATACCATACCATGCCATGGAAAGGAAAGGCAAGGCATGGCATGGAAAGGCATACCATACCAAGTCAAGGCATACCATACCATACCGTACCATGGCTTGGCAAGGCAAGGCAAGGCAATTCATACCATACCATACCATACCATGGAAAGGCAAGGCAAGGAATACCATATCATACCATACCAAACCATGGAAAGTCAAGGCAAGGCATACAATACCCTAAAATATCATACCATACCATACCACAACAAGGTAAGACATACCATACCATACCATAACTTGTCAAGGCAAGGCAAGGCAAGGCAAGGCATACCATACCATACGATAACATGGCAAGGCAAGGCATGACAAGGAATACCATACCATGGAAAGGAAAATGAAGGCATACCATACCATGGAAAGGTAAGGCAACGCATGGCATGGAAAGGAATACCATACCATACCACACCATACCAATGCAAGGCATACCATGCCATACCATACCATGGCTTGGCAAGGCAAGGAAAGGCAATGCATACAATCCCATACCATACCATACCATACGATGGAAAGTCAAGGAAAGGAATACCATACCATGAGCATGTTAAGGAAAGGAAATGAATGGCATGGAAAGGAATACCATACCATACCATACCATACCATGGATTTAAAATTCAAGGCAAGGCAAGGCAAGGCAAGACATACCATACCATACCATGACAAGGAAAGGCAAGGCATACCATACCATACCATACCATACCATGGAAAGGAAAGGAAAGGCATGGCATGGAAATTCATACCATACCATACCGTACCAAGGCAAGGAATACCATACCATGCCATACCATGGCTTGGAAAGGAACGGAAAGAAAAGGAATACCATACCAAGAACATGTAAAAGAAAGGCATACCATACCATCAGCATGGCAAGGAAAGGCAAGGCATGGAATGACAAGGCATAAAATACCATACCATACCATACCATACAATGGAAAGTGAAGGAAAGGCATGGCATGGAAAGGTATACCATACCATACCATGGCAAGGAAAGGCAAGGCATGGCATGGAAATGCAAGGTATGGAAAGTCATGCATGGCATTTCATGGTAAGGAAATGCATGGCATGGCATGGAATGGAAAGGCAAGGCATGGAAAGGCATGGCAAGGAATGTCCTGGCATGGAAAGGAATTCAAAGGCAAGACATGGAATTGTATGGCATGACAAGGCAATGCAAGACAAGATAAGGCAATGCAAGGCATGGCAAGGCAAGGTAAGCCAATGAAACACATGGAGTGGAATGTGATGGAAATACATGCAAAGGTAATGCATGGCATGGCATGGCATGGGATGAAAAGGAAAGTCAATGCAAGGCATGGCATGGCATGGAAAGGAAAGGAAATGCAATGCAAGACAAGGAATGGCATGAAAAGGAATGGAATGGCAAGGCATGGCATAGAAAGGAAAGGAAATGCAAGGCATGGCATGGAAGAGAATGCAAAGGCAAGGCATGGCATGGAAAGAAAAGCCAAGGCAAGGCAAGACAAGGTAAGAAAATCCAAGGCAAGACAAGACAAGGAAATACAAGGACAAATATAACAACCTTTAAAACAAGTAGTCATTAATTGAAAGGGACATAAAAATGCAAGCTCAAAATAGGGTTTAGATAACATATGCATGATAAAATGCAGATGACACATGAAAACCATACAATATTCAAGACATGGCATCCCTAAAGGGATGAAAATTATGACAAAAATGTAATAAAAGGTGTCAAGGTTTATTCCTAGGGTTTAATTGTGAGGCATGGCAATGGCAAGGGAAGACATACCATACCATACCATTTAATATCATATCATTCCAAGGATACCATATCATGCCATACCATACCATACCATACCAAGAAAAGGAA
Organism: Picea glauca; assembly: GCA_000966675.3. Taxonomy (NCBI): domain Eukaryota; kingdom Viridiplantae; phylum Streptophyta; class Pinopsida; order Pinales; family Pinaceae; genus Picea; species Picea glauca. The sequence goes on along the minus strand of JZKD02S2282170.1, from coordinate 26,176 downwards.
TATCATACCATACCATACCATACCATACCATACCATACCAAGGCAAGGCATATCATACCATACCATACCATGTCAAGGCAAGGCAAGGAATACCATACCATACCATAACATGGAAAGGAAAGGCATGGCATGGCAAGGAAAACCATACCATAGCATACCATACCTTGGCAAGGAAAGGAAAGGCATGGCATGACAAGACATACCATACCATACCATACCATACCATGGAAAGGAAAGGTATGGAAATTCATGCATGACATGGCATGGTAAGGCAAGGCATAACATGCCATGGGATGACAAGGTAAGCAATGGAATGGAACATCAATGAATGGAAAGGCATGGCATGGAAAGGTATGCAAAGGCAAGGCATGGCAAGGAAAGCTAATGCAAAACATGGAATGGTATGGCATGGAAAGGAAAGGTAAGACAATGCAAGGTATGACATGGCATGCCATGGAAAGCCAAGGAAAGGAAATGCAAGGCATGGAATGGTAAGACATGCAAAGGCAAGGAAATACAAGGCATGGAATGGAAATGCATGCAAAGGAAAGTCATTGCATGGCCATGGAATGGCAAGGAAAGGCAGGGAAAGGAAATGCAAGTCATGGCATGGTGTGGAAAGGCAAGGCATTGCAATGCAAGGCAAGGAATGACATGGAAATGAATGGCATGGAAATGCATGGAATGAAAAGGAAAGGAAATGCAAGGCATGGCATGGGAGGGCATGCAAAGGTAAGGCATGGCATGGAATGGCATGGAAAGGCAAGCCAAGGCAAGGAAATACAAGGAAAAATATAACAACCCTTAAAACAAGTAATCATTAAATTAAAGGGGGGTAAAAATGAAAGCTTAAACTAGGGTTTAGATAACAAATGCATGCAGAAATAGAAGATGACACATGAAAACCCTACAATATTCAAGACATGACATCCCTAAAGGGATGAAAATTATGACAAAAATGTAATAGAAGGTGTCAAGGTGTATTCGTAGGGTTTAATTGCAAGGCATGGAAATGTTTTTTTTCGTGTTATTCTTGTTTCATTGCAATCCACATTTTGATTCGACTTTTTCCTTGCATAATTTTATGGAACATTATATTTATTTTTATATAGGATAAAATGGGAAACTATATGACAAGACATTGGGATATACATGAAAATCATATGGAAATGGCATGGCATGGTAATGGCAATGACATTCCATGGCATGGCTTGGTAAGGCATGGCAATGTCATGGAAATGACATGGCATGGAAAGGCATGAAAATGTCATGGCATGGAAATGGAATGGTATGGCATGTCATGGCTCAAAAATGGCATGGAGATGGCATGGAATGTAAATCACATGGCATGACATGGCTTGACAAGGCATGGCAATGACATGGCATGACATGGAAATGGTGTGGAAAAAGAAATGGCATGGAATCGAAAGGCATGGCATATCATGGAATGTCAATGGTAAGGCATGGAAAGGAAATGGAGATGCCTGGCATGGCATGGCATGGAAATGACATGGAATCAACAGGTTTTTGGGATTGGGTTTGGGAGGTTCCTTTGTCTCCTTGTGTTCTCTAACCCAAAAATTGGGTAGGAGTGTGAAATAAAATCTCATAGATGGTGAAGGTAAAAGAATAATGGTTTCAAGTCTCCCTGGAAGGATTTTGGTAGCATAGCATTACTTTCTATGGTGTGTCATGAAAAGTAACCTCAAAACCTTTATTTGTAGGTGGAAAATGATACCCATTCTAAGATCTAGTTTCCATGTGAAGTCTCTCATTCCATTGATTAAAATCAATAAGTTTAGTGGACATCATGGAATACTAAATACATGTTATTAATAATTGATGGGTTTAAAAAAATTTACATATACCCACTACATGAGCTAAACAAACATGAGTGCATTAATGAGTCATTGATTCGTCTTTTTGGAATTTATGAAGGGTTACACATAAATCAAATAATTTTGTATATGTCATGCATAGAAAGAGGGGAATATTGTGGGTGACTAAGAAAATGGTCAAATTATGGATTGAATCAACTAAGAAACTAACAACTAGGATTCTCAAAGGAATGTCAAGGGAAGACTAGGGTCAAGGTTTTGTTTGAAGGAGACTAGGAATACTAAGACTTATACCTACAGAAGAAAATAAATAATTTTATGATGTAGCTTTAGTAAGAGAAGAAGTTAGGGTTTTGTGGCATTTTAAAACCCTAGTGCTACCTAATGTGATTTTTATCGAGAAGATAGAGGGACTTGATATTGTACAAGTGTGGGATACAAATGAAGGTTCCAAAAATGACTTACCATTGTGTATGCTACCTTGTTGATGATATCTAATGGAGTGAGCTATTGGATAATGTTATCTTATGGTTTCCATTGCTAGGGTTTGAAGAGCCTGACTTCTAACAACCCATGATAAGATATTGGTAGGTGCATGTACTTCATATTCTAAATATATATGAAGTGTTTGGGTTGTCCAAATGTTGTGTACTTGTATAATTGAATTTTATCTTATGTCATGTTCGTAATTGAGTAATTATAATACTAGTTATGGAGGTTAATTTGAAATAACATTGAGCTGAGATTGTTAAGTGATTTATAATTATGTAGAAGAAAAATGAGAAAATTTATTTCTATAATAAATTATTGTAATATGCCATTTTTTAGGTCACAATATTTTCAAATGACCACTATTTGAGTGTGGATTGTCATTGGATTTATATGGAGATAATTCAAGAGGTAGTCCATGCATTGTTGGTTGTTAGTTAGAATACGATATCCACAACATTCATGCAAATAATTCGAAAGGAATGATGCATCGATGATGTAGAGATACATGGTTGATTAGCAAGCAATGCTACTTGAGAACCATTTATTGCTTATGGATTGAGCACTTAGCAATCTTTTCCACCATAAGATATTTCTTAACGTGCAATGCAAGTATTTATAATCACTTTAGAAAAAAATCAAGGGATTAATACACATAGAATTCATACACTTCGAACTTCATATATTCATCAACATAAAATGCAAAAACAATTAGATTCATAAAAAACATGCCATGAAATGTGTGTGTGTGTGTGTGTGTGTGTGTATCATCTACATTTTTCATTTTTTACAAAATGAAAACTTGTTCCCAATATACAAAAAGATAACAAGCGCCCTAATATAAAAAAACATCCATATGGTGGCCTATTTACAAAATGGCATTAGTTGGTCAATCATTGACCACTGCCACCCTCACCACCCTCAGGAGCATCCTGGAAATCGATATTTATTTTCTTGATCGAGGAAGCACCTCGAGAGGTTCTAGGCCAGGGAATGCTTCGACGATCTGGAGACTACACAAAGAATAAATATTGTTATACGTTTTTTTCTTCAATGAATTAATAAACATACAAAATGATACTTTGTAATTTAACCTAAGACAAATCACCGCATATGCTACTATCAATCGTGAGGGTGTTACCCTCCTCCAAGAACCCATTCTCTTCATGATTCCACCCTGCATCAATTACAAGGATCAAGTCAAGAAAATTCAACAAATATGCGTAAAATCAAATTCATGAAACATAAAAAATTATCATCAATGCATTATATCATCGTGAATATATCAGTCCTTGATGGAGATTCACTGACAGATGGAGTAGTAGGTTTGATTCAATGGATATGTGTTTCTTGTTTAATGGTATTTATTTTCCATTTATAGCATCCCTAAAAATAAACAATAATTGTGGTTTTGAAATGCCTAGGTCTTTGACTTGGTTTCTGTCCAAACCAGTGATGTAGTACTCATACATTCATTCCCTATAATCAGAAATAGAGGTCAATTTACCTTGGGAACTTGCAATGGAATTCACAATGATATCCAAAGAAGTGGCCAAGGAGACTCTTCTAGGATCTCTAGTGTCCCTTAATTGTTCCTCAAGGGTTCTTAATATAACCAACCCCTCATCAATTTGAGTCTTTACATTGTGTGGCTGTGGTGGGTTGGGATTTTGATCCTCTTAGTTTTATTCTAAGCGGTTTTCATTGTCTTGGGGTTCCATTTCATTATATATACTGCAATTTAAAATCCATGGCATCTAAATTATGTTGGTTTTTTTAATTAAAATACAAAATTACATTTTTTTTTTAATTTAGATTCTTGGAAGCAAAATACTAAATTGGGTTAAAAATAAGATAAATCAAGCATACTTGGAGATGGTGACAAGATCCTTCCTCCCTAGCTCCTCTATAGCTCCTCTATTCACTCAATGAGAGTAAAAACATGAGTGCGGTTTGTGCACAGTGACCACAAATCACGCTCGTGACCTCTTTAAAAATTTTATCAGTAGGATTGTGCGTGCATTCTTAAGAACACAAACTTTTTCCTAAGAATGTGCATACGTTCTTGCCACTAAACCTATGTGGCAAGCCTCATGGAGGTTCAACCACCTACAAACCTACAGGTTTAGGAGCACATGCATGTTCCTAAGAACAAAAATGCATTCCTGCAAGTGCACATTCCAGCTGCATGGATTGCCACTTTTTCGGCCATGAACTTCATGCACTTACCCATATACCTTTTTTCTCCATCTTCTACATAAAAATTTTCATTTGTATTGATATGTGTGATCATGGGTTTACAATTTTCCATTTTCATTTATGAAGAAGATTTGTAGAATACTTTTCTTGGGAAATAAAAATACCATCATTCATTTGCTTCACTTATATGCCAAGAAAATAATGCATCAAGCCCTAATGAGTCATTTCAAATTCAGTCATCATAGCTCGTCTGAACTCTTACACTAAGAAAATACTTAAGGATGTATATACTAAGTCATCTACATATAATAAAACAATAAGTATATCATTTGTACCATTTGACTTGATATGTAATGTGGGTTCACTTTCAATTATGTTAAATCCATTTTTCAGAAAATAATTATCTATCCTGCTATACCATGCTCTTGGAGCTTGTTTAAGCCCTTAAAGAGAATTTTTTAATTTTTAAACTTTATGTTCATTTTATTTAACTTCATACCCTTGGGGATGTTGAAGATAAACATATTCTTTCAAAACACCATTCAGAAAGGTTAATTTCACATCGAATTGATAAACCAACCATTTATATCGTGCTACTAGTGGTAAAGAAATTTTTATTGTATTTAGTCTTGCAACAAAAGAATATATTTCATCATAGTCTATACATGGTTGTTGATAAAACTCATTTGACACCAACTGATCCAAGTGGATATCGGTGGCCACCCACCTTTTCCGACTGGCTCAAAACAGTTTTCTGGCAATTTTGGCAATTTACTATTTTTAGCAGGTTTTAACTTCCGGGGCCATTTT
>JZKD02S2282170.1:0-20830 GCA_000966675.3 Picea glauca | reverse complement strand
ACACCGGGTGCCACACTAGTTTCAAGTTGGAGACAAAGTTTGGTTACACTTACAGAAAGAATGCCTTATAGGGCCTCATTGAAATATTTTTCCACTCTGTTATGGACCTTACACCATCAAGAAGGTTTTGGGTGACAATTATTTTGATCTCAACATTCCACCCTTTTTTGGCTTCTAGTGTTCAACGTGGACCTCCTTCGACCTTATTTTCCATCATTATTGGACACCTCAGAGATAGAAGAACAATTGAAACCAACTGAGCTCAACCTTGAATGCATGGAACACTAATCCACTAATCATATCGTGGACACACAGGTCAAGGGAACTCTCCAGTAGAGGAGCCATCTTTATCGAGTTCTCAAAGCAAGGAAACTCCTACACAAAGGAAAGTTTCTCACTCAGGGCCAAATTAAGCACAAATTACTTCCCTTGACGGGGGAACTCAGGGAAATGGAGACCATTTATTCCTAAGGGGGTAGGATTTATACAGGAGTATATTTGTGTCCACCCACCTATTCCAACTGGCTCAAAACAATTTTTTAGCAACTTAGTATTTTTAGCAATTTTTCAGGTCCTAAACTTCTGCGGCCATTTTGAGGGCTCAAACAATTTTTTTTCAGGATCAGGCATGTCAATTGTGTTCATAGGATTTTATTGATACCCCTAAATGAATCTCCTCATGAATACCTTTCTAGCAAGCTATTGTTTTCTCAAAACGAGGATTGTATGCAAAAGTTATGACCCTGGGAAGTTGATGTAATAACTTACCCCAACGGGGCTCACATGACCTTTGGCGCTTCATCTCCTAGGGTTACGTTTTTGGATGTCTAGGTATTTTGAATTCATTTTTATTGTAAAAAGGTATTCATATCCTCATTGTACTCATATTCTTGCGAATGAGCATAGCCGTCACATCTCTTCTCAGAGACAAGTTTCCACCATTCTAGCAAGCTTGTTTTCAGTCTGCATTTTATAGTTTCAACATGTTTCTTATTTAATAGAAGTCAAGTTTTACTATATCTATGTTATTATTCACTGTGTATCAGTGTTAATATTACAAATTTTTGTTTTCATTTCGTTCCACTCATAAATCTAGATCATTGATATCAGAGCAGTTTGCTCCTTCTCGTATTTTAGTGCATTTCCTCGACGTAGTCAGGGTATAGAGAGTTGGGTCTCAAGATTGTTTCTCTTGAGGAAAACTGATCTCGGATTCCCAAGAAAACATCCATGGAAGGTGTAAATAAAGATGAAAGGAAAGGATATCCTTTCAAAATGTTTCTCGAGGAAGCCCTCGAGCGACAGAGGAATGAGGTGATGGACAACTTTGCACAAATATTTCAACAACTGTCGATAAGCGACACATCCACCTCAAGAGGAGGCGCCACCCCGTTCAAGGTACATATCAATTTTGATATTCCTATATTTGAAGTTCAAATATATGTATATGTCATAGATAAATGGTTAAACCTTATAGAAGGTTATTTTTCTGTCCACAACTTTTCTGATAGAGAAAATATTACATTTGCACTCCTCAAACCCGTCTCCCATGTAAAATATTGGTGGGATACTTTCTATGAGAAAAGGAAATAGAGGGATCCACATTATTTGTAGTTGCACCCACCTGGGATTCCTTCAAGGATTCTATTAAGGAACAATACTACCCTATTGGAAGTTATGACGAATTGTATACAAGATGGACCACACTGTGGCAGGAAAGAGACCAAACAGTGTCAGAGTTAACCAATGTCTTCCATACCTTGCGCACCTAGATGGGTATCAAATATTATGAGCGACATTTGGTGCTCAAGTACTGAGGTAGTATGCATAGATACATCCAGACAAAAATGGATTTTTTTGATATCTCATCCTTCGGCGTGGCCTATAGATATGCCGTCAAAATCAAGCATAAGCTAAAAAAAAGATGTTGCAATTTGGGTCTGGGAACCCCTCACTATAGAAGCAGGAAAAGGGAATCCCAAACCCATAGAAAAAGGGATAGATCAAATATGGGAAACCTCAGGATAACCAGTCCAAGCCACAAGAAATTATGGACAATGGAAAGATGAAGAAAGATACCAGGAAGTGGTGCGACTTCCATAAGATCCCCTGGCATAACATTGTTGATTGCCACTCAAACCAGTTATTGGTGGCTGAGGTGAAAGCCTCTGAATCAGATGCAGGTTCCAATTCTGAGTTATAGATAAAAAAGTGGATACATTTCATTGACGTGGAACCCACTACCATCATTTCTACCACCAAGATACATCTCGGTGAACCGGATGAGCCACAGGAAGGCGAGCGCCTCTTTCATTCACATATGTGGGTGAAAGGCACTTTGTTTCACTTCATCATTGATAGCGGTAGCCAGAAGAAAATCATATCAGCATAGGTCATCAAGCATCTATCCCTACAAACAACGTCGCACCGACAACCCTACACCATTGGATGGCTCCGCCAAGGAAGTGATCTTCACGTCAGCCAACAGTGTCGCCTTTCATATGAAATCAAGTCATTTAAAGATGAGGTATTGTGTGATGTTTCGCCCCTTGAAGTTTGTGATGCTCTTTTAGCCCAAACTTATTTTTTGAAACGTCATGTTGTATATGAGTCTATGCTTCACAGTTTTATTATTAATTTGAATAGGAAATTGTATCGGATACCTGAGGTAATCCCACCTCGTGTTATTTCCGTGATCTCTTCCAAGCAATGCATGAAGGTCATTTCTCAGACCGGGAAGTTTGTATTTTTTTTTATTCTCTCTCAGAGTGAATGGAAGGTTGTAGACACATCCATGGCCTCTGTGGCTGACCTCTCCATGCAATAGAAGAAAGTGGATAAGGTTGTGGCGGAACACAAAGACATCTTCTCATCACCTACTGGGGTACCTCTACACTGTCAGGTCAAGCATCCCATCGATCTGAACCCCAACGCATCGCTACCCAATGGGACAGTCTATCACCTCTCTCTGTTAGAAAATGAGGAGATTAAGTGTCAGATCCAAGAACGGCTCCACAAGGGGCACATTTGACCCATCTCATCACCTTTTGGAAGCCTAATCATGCTGGTGTAGAAGAAAGATAGGACCTGGTGACTTTGGATTGATTATAGGGCTCTAAATAAAATAAAATTCAGGAACTAGTACCTGATTCTGTGAATCAGCGATCTCCTTGATCAACTCAAGGGGGCCAAATACTTCAGTAAGATTGATCTGAAGTGTGGCTACCATCATGTCCCAATAGAGAATATAGATGTATGGAAGACTTCCTTCAAGTCAAAAGAAGGTCTTTTTGAATGGTTGGTCATGCCTTTCGGATTGAAAAACGCCCCAATAAATTTCATGAGGATGATGGATGATATATTGCAGCCTTTCACTAATTCTTTTGTAGTGGTGTATCTGGATGACATCCTCATATACCAAAAGACTTGGGCAGAACACGTGCATCATATTCAACAGGTTTTTCATACTCTATGGAAACATAAGCTATATGCCAACTTGGAAAAATTCTCCTTTGGCATGGACATGGTCCAATACATAGGATACATTGTTGATGTGCATGGTGTGCATGTGGATCTAGCCAATATCCAAGTCATCCGTGACTGCCCAACCCCAACAATGCTCATTGATCTTCAGAGCTTCTTATGCCTGGCCAATTTCTATCGCAAGTTCATGTTGGGATTATCCCATATTGCATGGGCCCTCAACCAAGTAACCAAAGGTGGTGGTAATGAAAAATTTGTGTGGTTCATGTCCCAACAAGAATCATTCGATGATATGAAGCAGTGCGTGTGCTTAGCCCCAGTGCTTTCATTACCTTCCCTACAACAACCATTTGAGATTGAGACAAATTCTTCATACTATGTTGTGGTCGCAACCCTCACTCAACATGACCACCCTGTAGCCTATCATAGTGAGACACTATGATATGTCGTCTATAATTATCTCACTTATGACAAAGAAATTTACTCCATTATGAAATTTTGCCGCTAGTGGATGCATTACATTAACGGGAATGAGACAGTGATCCACATTGATCATAAGTTGTTGCAGTTCATGCAAACACAAGGACAATTGTAGAATAGCTTCCATGAGAATTGGTCCACATATTTACAGTAGTTCCACCTCAACATCAAGTATAAAACAGGAAGTACCAACTGATTCATTGATTTCCTTAGCCGACCTTCAGTCGCAACACTCACCACGGTGCTAGACTCTTGTGGCCACGAGCCCTTCAGAGGTCCCCACCTCTATGAGACAGATCTTGACTTCGCCAAAACCTAGAAGATGTTGGGCACAAACACAACGGTTACTAATTTCCATCTTCAGGACGAGTTGTTGTGCGATCTGGGCCATCTCTTTGTTCCATCAAGAGATCGAGCGAAGCTGATTTGGGAATCCCACTACATTCAGGTGGTAGGACACTTCGACGTGGAAAATATAGTGGCAGTGTTGCAGCGACATTTCTATTGGCTGAAACTTCGAAAAGATGTCGACAAGTATATTTTGTCCTACATTTCCTACCCTATTGTCAAATCGACCACTAAGAAACAAGGAATGTACACTCCTCTGCCTACTCTTAATAGGCCCTGGGAATCCATCTCAATGGACTACATGTCAGGCCTTCCTTCCACCAAGTGGGGAAATGTCTATGTTTTTGTGGTTTTGGATCACTTTTCCAAGATGGTGATTATGGCTGCCTACAAGAAGAGAATCATAGTGGAGGCCTCTTCCAAGATATTCTTTGAACGATTCCGGGTACAACTTGGGATCTCACGAACCATTATCCCATATCAGGACAACTGGCTCCTCATGATCACATTCTGGTCGAGCCTGTGGTCACTACTAGAAACCAAGCTCACCAAACCCACTACCTTCCACCCCCAGACGGATGGCCAAACCAAGGTCGTAAAATAGATAATCGTGCACATCCTGCACATGTACAATTCCAAGAACCCACACACATGGGATGAGTTTTGGCACAATGGCAAACCCATGGTTCAACGCTCAAGCGCGCACCAACAAAACCCTAACTACCGGTCCTTTTGGTAACACCTGTGAAGCAGATGAAGTCTCACCCAAGGTAGAGGCAGGGGTGGTTGAAGGACTCAAGTGTTTGCAACCTTAGCTGAGACACCGATCTGTGATTATCTTGCTTACAGCGCACTTAGCATCAATTATTCCTTAACATACATTCATTAATACACTTTGTCAAAAGCACAGAGCATCGCAGTGAATACTTATACTAAGGATGATTCAGTACTTAGACACAAAACTATAGGTTAGATTCAACAAATCAAGCACTAAGCATCTTATATATCTAACGTTCATTCATATATCATAAGCACAAAGCATCAATAGATCTATCTAAACATATCAAAGAACTTAGCAAGAGAGAGACAAACACATCAGCACAATACATAGAGTTACCATGGTTCACCCCCACCCTGGGGCTACGTCCACAAAGTCTTCTTCTATTATTATCTTCTGTAAACCAAGTTATAGCACAAACCATTTAAGATCCTACCCTGCCTAGGAAAAGAGATCTGCGCAGCTCGCTAGATCCTCTTTCCCCGGGTAGATCCAAGCACTAAGTCCTCCCCTGACCCATGCACTCAGCACTTACAATACTTATAGTAGGCACAGAGCTCTTACAGTTACACAGACGTCTGATCACATAGATCTAATTTATGCACTAAGCCATTCAATTTACATCACACACACCCCTTTTTCATACGCATATCCTACCCTTCTATTTATACATACAAAAGGCCTAAATAAGGGTCGATACCCCTTTCCCATTACAATATTCCCAAAAATCCCAAAAAGCCAAAAAATCCCTAAAACTGGGTGGAGATCTCGTTATATCCTCTTCGCCATGTGCTCCTTCTCCGACTGGATGTCGGAGTATGGAAAACGGTCAAATATGACCAAGTATTCCTCAAAACTTTGTCAAGGGCCAACAGGCCCCCAACACTCACCTGTAACTCGTCCCGACTCACTCAAGTCTGACCAGTTCTGCTTCGAACGCCTTGCGCTTGCCTCGAGTTGCTTCAACCTGTTTCTTTGTGATTTCCTCCTGCTCGGGGAACTCCTGGATGAGTGCATTATTGACTGGTCCTTCTAGGTGCTTCTCTGTTGTAATCACGACCTGTTGTAGCTCTGTCCCTTGGTTCTCAATCTCTAAAAATAGTTGACATGCCTTATCCTGCAAAGGTAGAAGTTGTTGCCTCACTTCCATGACCTTTCTCTAGATCATGTGGATCTTCTGTTGTTCAACACGTTGCTCATGGGATCGCTTCATTTTCTCTATAGTTGATAGGGCCTTCAACTGCATCTGAAGTCTATCTGCATGCTACTTCACCTCCTGGAGCTGCGAATCCAGTTTATGTAATTCCGGGTACTCGGTCAAGTTTTCATGTATTTGCGCACTTCTGGTACTTAGTTGTTTGCATTCTTTAGTAATTTCTTTAATCCTTTCTACTGTACCCCGAGCAGTTATTTCTCGTTGGTCGCACTCTTCTTGCAAGGTACTTGGGATGATTTGAAGCTCTAAGTCCATGACTCTTTGTTGCAGTTCTTGAATAACTTCAGCAAGCTTCATCACTTGATGGTCTAAGGGTTCTTTGGCCTTTTGTTCTAAGCCAATCATAGAGCGAAATTCTCTGTTGATAGCTTCTTCGATTCTGATTTGCTTTGCGAGAAGTTGCTCCTTCTCCTTTTGGGTTTTTTCTCTGTCTCTATCAAATTTCTCTTGGATGGCCTCTTTCTCTTGCTTTGTAGCTCAGTGTTTCTCTATGATTTCCTCATGTGCTTGCTTTAGGGCCTGGGTGGCCTATGTTGTTGCTTCTTCCACTTTCCAAAGGCGTACTTCGACTATGTTGGTAATCCTGTAGAGTTGAACTGATTCATCTCCTGCTTTTATTGTTCCTTCTGGCATGGGTGCAGTGGAGACTGCGCGGTTAGACTGAAGTGCTTGTTGCACTCCTTGGAGCTCGTCTTCAATTCTGTCGTACATCATTTGTTGCTTTGCCTCCTTCTTTTCTGTAAATTCTTCTATGGCTTCATCCAAAGTTGCGAGGAGAAAGATGAAGTCATCAGGGTTGAGCGTGGTCTTCATCTTGGTCATGGTCGCTTTTTCTTTCTTCTTAGAGGAAGACTTCGAAGGTGACCCTTTTCTCTTCTTTGTAACTTCGAATTCTTCTTCTGGTTGTTTTTTGACTTCCTCTAGGTCGTCATTGTTACCTTCTTGATCGGGTGTGATGGAAGTTGTCTTTACAGAGTAGTTATCTACATCTTGAACCTCTTCAAGATTCTTTGTTTCCTTTGTCTTCTTTGTCTTCTTCATATTACTAGGCCCAAGTGTGTCCTGTGCAGCTTCTGGGCTATCAATATCTGAAATGTTCACTGGATCTTCTGGAATGGGGAGGTCTGTCGACCATTCCTTGGTGATTTCTTCTAGGTTTTCTTCGATCAGCTTATAATAGGACTGAAGTTGTGCTTGGTGTTCATCAGTGCATGGAGTTAGGTATATAAAGTGGTGGTCCACGCTGAACTTTATCAAAGGCTGGAACCTTTCTAAAGTGTTCGGGGTTATGCGAGGTTCACCCCCTATGGTTTCTTTCAATTGGTTATAGTATCTGTGAAAAATGGCATTTGATTTCCACTGCTTTCTCATGTATGTTGAGTACCATAAGGTATTGAACTTCACCACTAATGGTTCAAATGGGTCAAGTTTGGGGAAGGTTGTGCCTTCTGGTAGCTCCCATGCAACAAAGGCGATCAATATTAGCAGCCAACTAAAGTGGAATTCATGCCCCTGGTCCTGGGCTTCTCTACAGTTAATTTCTAGCTGATTGACCAAATATTTTTCCCAATTCATTTGTAGTCCCTCCGTGCACTTCCCTGTGAGGTCAACTAAAAATTCGAATACTTGTGTAGGTCTATTCTTACATACTATATTCCCTGCTATCAGTTGACATGCGAGGCACACTGCGCCACTCTCGATAGAGGCTACCTTCTAACCTCACATGCCTTTTTCAACATTTCCATAAGCCTCTTTAATCTTTTGTGAAAGAGCGTGGTCCGCGGTCTTTCCAGGGTAATACTCATGGGGATCAGGGCCCTACATGATAAGCCTGGTAATCCTGTTGATCAGTGTCGAATCAATAGTTATGCGATGATTTAACCACAAGTATCCTCTGTGGTAACTTGCTAGCATCAATTTCACACAAGCAATCACCTCCTGATGTCTGCCGAAGTGCGGTATTTTCATAACATTGAGCAGAGTAGACTGCGCAAGGTTCATCATCCATTGTTGAGGGATGATCTTCAAGTTTTGTCCCTTAGTCCTCGTTAAGTACTTAGATCGTGCAATCATGTTGTAGGGTTTACGGTCTCCCAGGTTGAAGTTGCAAAACTTCAACGCTGTAACCTTGTCTTGATCTACATGGTAGGTGCGAACTCCTTTTGGTAGATATGCAAGGACTAGGGTGGATTCAAGGTCTCTAGGGATATTGTCCCTATTAATATAACCACTTAGAGGGGGAATGTAAGTTGGTAGGATGGTTGGCACTAACTTCACGTTGGTTGCGTCATCCCTATTCTTAGTTCTCAACTCTGCGCCGACTCGAGATGTTCCAACTCGAGCAGTCGATGGGGAGGTTGCCACACCTCTTGATGATGAGGCTTGGACTCCAGTGGACATCCCTCTTTCCGGCATGAATCTTTTTGTCCTTAAGCTAGCAAGTACTTCTCTCACTGATTCTTCTACTGCGCTAAGCTCCTCGGACATGAAAGATCGGGATCACTATCTCAAGTTATCAATGGACTGTCGATACCGTAATCAGATAGAGAATAAAACTAGAGTAATCATTGTTTCATAATGTGAGTATTATGTAATCTCAAGTTCTCAATTGGAAAAAGTGTCTTCCGGGCATTGCACGATGGAATGAGTAAGTAACTATGCAACAAACTACTTGCAATGGATATGAAGCTTCCATGGTCATTGATCTATCTGTTAAGGTGAGGTCCTAGCGGTAACCTATAACTTCTTTTAGATCTGTTCGGAGTGACGGTCGAACCGGTATATCGGTTCCAATGACTATATTGCTTCGTCGTGGTGAGGTACTCTATGTCGTTGTCCTGATATTTCAGCAAAGTTCCAATTCTGCAATTCTTCTTGCTGCAAACTGTCCTATAGAACCTCTTGTAATCTTACAGTATTAGCCCTTTTCTTTCTTGACTTCCTAGCCTTCTCCCAAGTGAGCCTCGTCTCAGTAATTCTTTTACCATTCTGATGTTTATCTTTTGTGGTCTTAGTTACATCGCATTGTGGAAAATATTTCCTAGGGTTTCTTGATAATACTTCTTCTGTATCAAAAATAGGTAGCTCAATCTTTTGTGGATCCTCAAGTGTTCTCTTAGCTTTGACAATAGAGTTGCTAATATTAAATATCTATGATCTGCTCTTCTATTCTTCAATCAAGTGCGTGATCCTTCTGGTCATAAAGTCTTTTAACTCTTGCTTCTTCTGTTCCAAAACTTTTTCTTCTTCTTTTCATCTAGCTTGTTCTCTATCAATCCAAGGTTTTCCTATGAGCATGGTAAACGGGGCGTTGTCTTCAAAAAATTTAATGATCTCAAAGTCTTCCTCTGTTGAAGTTCCATTGACAGTCATAGGTATCCGAGCGAGCCTTCCACATAGGTTTACCAACTTTCATTTGAAGAAACTTGTTCCTCCTAGGGAAGGGATCATGGAAATATTTCCTATAGCTTCCCAAGTTCTTTCTGGCATAATGTTCACTTGTTTTTCTTCATCAAGAGTACAGTCAATGTCAAATTCCCCTATTCTTGCTTCGATTTTCTCCTTTTCTTTGAAGATCTCTGATAGCTTAACATGTTGGTGGTCATTCAAGGTATCTTTCATCTGTAACAATATCTTGTCGAAATATTTCTGGGTTTCTACTATAATCTTGGTCTCTTGAGCTCCTTCAGGGTTGGCTTGCTCCATATTCAGCTTCTCAAGTCTAGCAATCATTCTAGGGAAATCCAAGACTTCGAGGTCCATAGCCTTGCAACAGAGGCAACTAGGTCTTCTCCCAGAGCATTCCTTAGCAAGATGTCCCAGTCTTCTGCAACTATAACAGAGGGTTAATCCTCTCTTCCATTTAGATGTTCCCCAACTCCTTCTATACTGCGCACCAGGATCATGGTGGCTAGCCTGTAAAAAACTCTTTCTAGGATCCTGCATACACTTTTTAGTCCAAACATTATTTCGATGGATAGGTATAACATATCTATCACTATACTTATCAGATCTATTCATATCAAACTTTCTTTTATCTATAGAATAGAATCTATCAAACATACCTAGATCCATGCTTTAGAAACAAAAAAAAATTACTTATATTACTTCTACAAAGCACAAAGATTCAAAATCTAAAAACTTTTGACTATTCTTACTGTTATCATAGCACAGAGCTTACAGATCTTACCTCTTTTCTGCAGATCTGACCTTTTTATTCGTAGATCTGACTTATTTTCCTGCAGATCTGACCTTTTCGCTTCAGATCTGACCACTTTTCTTCATATCTTACCTCTTTTCTTCAGAACTAACCTCTCTTTCTTCATATCTTTCCTCTCTTTCTTGGCACAAAGATTCACAGGTCAAACAGAACACTACGCACTAGGGAAACAGATCTATGCACATAGCTTATTTCACACAAATCTTTTTCTTCTTCAGTTTCTAGCAATCACAGTTTCAGGTCCCGACAACAGTTACATTTGTTGGCACAAGGGCGGACCCAGGGTTCAACGCTCAAGAGTGCACCAACAAAACCCGAACTAGCAGCCCTTTCGATAACACCTGTGAAGCAGATGAAGTCTCATCTGAGGTAGAGGCAGGCGTGGTTGCAGGACTCAGGTGTCTTTAACCTTATCTGGGATACCGATCTATGATTATCTTGCTTACAACATACTTAGCATCAGTTATTCCTTAACATACATTCATTAATACACTTCTTCGAAAGCACAGAGCATCATATTGAATACTTATACTAAGGATGATTTAGTACTTAGCCACAAAAATATAGGTTAGATTCAACAGATCAAGCACTAAGCATATTATAGATCTAACGTTCATTCATATATCATAAGCACAAAGAATCAATAGATCTATCTAAACATATCAGATCACTTATCAAGAGAGAGACAAACACATCAACGCAATACACAGAGTTACCGTGGTTCACCCCCACCCTGGGGTTACATCCACAAAGTCTTCTTATGTTATTATCTTATGTAAACCAAGTTACAACACAAAGCCTTCAAGATCCTACCCCACCTAGGACAAGAGATCTGTGCAGCTTGCTAAATCCTCTTTCCCCGGGTAGATCCAAGCACTAAGTCCTCCCCTAAGTCGTGCACTCAACACTTACAATACTTACAGTAGGCACATAGCTCTTACAGTCACACAGACGTCTGATCACATAGATCTACTTTATGCACTAATCCATTCACTTTACATCACACACACCCTTTTTTCATACGCATCTCCTACCCTTCTATTTATACATACAAAAGGCCTAAATAAGGGTGGATATCCCTTTCCCATTACAATATTCCCAAAAATCCCAAAAATCCCTAAAAAGTGGCGGAAATCCCGTGATCTCCTCTTCGCCATGCGCTCCTTCTCCGACTGGATGTCGGAGTACCAAAAATGGTCAAATATGACCAAGTATTCCTCAAAATTTGGTCAAGGGCCAACAATGAGAGTCTTACCTATGTTCATCATAGATACAATAGAGCCATGCATAGCTCAACCGGCCACATCCCCTTTCAGGTGGGTTTGGGATTTCAACCATTGGGTCCCATGGATGTTGCACTACCCCTTGTAGCCACCCAGGAAGACTCATCTCATGATCCAACAGAAGTTGACAAAGCCACCTGGTTCATTGAGTAAATCTAGCACATTCTCCAACAGGTTCATGATATTTTACATAATTCCAATGCCATGTACAATTAGCACTATGATCGACACCGGGTGCCACACCAGTTTCAACTGGGAGACAAAGTTTGGTTACACTTATCGAAAGAACAGTTTATAGGGCCTCATTGGAATCTCCATCCACTTCATTATGGACCTTACACCATCACCAAGGTTGTGGGTGACAATGCTTTTGAGATCAACATTCCCCCATTCATTGTCTTGCACCCAGTGTTCAATGTGGACCTCCTTCGATGTTATTTTCCACCATTATTGGTCACCTAGGAGATAGAAGAACAATTGACACCAAAAAAGATCAAACCTGACTTCATGGAATAAGAATCCACTGATCAGATCATGGACACATAGTTCAATGGCACTCGCTAGTAAAGGATCCATCTTTATCGGGTTGTCAAAGCAGGGTAGCTCCTACACCAAGGAAAGTGGCTCACTCGGGGCTAAATTCAGCAGAAATGTCCTCATCTGATGGGGGAAATCAACGCAATGGAGACCATTGATTCCTAAGGTGGTAGGATTTATCATGGAGGATATTTCTGGCCAGCCACCTATTCCAACTGGCTCAAAATAGTTTTTTGGCAACTTACTATTTTTAGCAGTTTTTTGGGTCTTAAACTTTTGAGGCCATTCTAAGGGACTAAATGATGTTTTTCATGATAGGGAACCTCAATTATAGTCAAAGGATTTTATTTAACTCCCTATATGAATCTCCTTATCAATACCTTTCCAACGAGATATCGTGCGCTCAAAACAAAGATCGTATGCAAAATTTACAACCCCGAGAAGTTGAAATACTAACTTACCCCAACGGGGCCCACATGAATTTTGGTGCTTCATCTCCTAGGGTTAGGTTTTTGGATGTATAGGGTTTTGAATTCATGTTTATTGTAAAGAATCCTTAATATCCTCATTGAACTCATGTTCTTGAAAATGAGTGTAGTCGTGACATCTCTTCTCAGAGATAAGCTGCCACCATTCTAGTAAGCTTGTTTTTAGTGTGCATTTTACAGTTTCAGCATATTTATTATTTAATAGAAGTCAGGTTTTACTGTATCTCTGTTATTATTCACCGTGTCTCGGTGTTAATATTACAAATATGTGTTTTCATTTCGTTCCGCTCATAAATCCGTATCAGCGGCCCCTCTACTATCATTTCGACCATCGAAAAACTGATTTTTGGAGTATCTCCAGCACTACGGTTTTGTTCAATGAGGCATAATACAATTTCTGAAGTTGAGGTTTATTTTCAAGAACATTGTGTCGATCATTTTTGTGTAGTGTATCCGCATGGGCCTTGGCCAAACAGACTTTCAGGAGCTTACGAAACTCTGTTATGCCACTCGGTTTTAATTTTATGCCCTCGGACCAAATTGGCCACATGTCCCTAAATGGCTTAAGGAGGCAAGTTGCAACTCACGATATAAATCAAAACTGGACTTGGATGGATGAACCATCAATTGCATTGGATCCAAAGCACTGGGTTTCAGCTAGTGGTGCCCCTCTGCTGTCATTCCTTCCACAGGAAAACCATTTGTTGGAGTATCTTTCGCACTAAGATTTTGCTCAATGTGGCATAGTGCAATTTCTGAAGAGGAGGTCAATTTTCAAGAACATTGTGTCGAGCATTTGTGGGTAGTTTATTTACGTGGGTCTTGGAAAAACAAATTTGTGGGAGCTTACACAACTCCATTATGCTGCTTGGTTTGGATTTTATGGCACCTGACCAAATTCGGCACATGTCCCTAAATGGCTTGACGAGGCGAGTTGCAACTCGTGATAAAAATCAAACCAGAAAACATATGTATGAACCTTCAGTTGCATTGGATCTAAGGGATCAGGTTCAACTAGTGGGGCCCCTCCACTATCATTCCATCCACCGAAAAAAAAAATTGGAATATCTTTGGAACTAGGGTTTTCATCAATGCGGCATAGTGAAATTTCTGAAGAGGAGGTCGATTTTCAAGAACACTGTGTCAGGCATTTGTAGGTAGTAGATTCACGTGGTAATTTTCCAAATAGACTTGCAGGAGCTTACGAAACTCCATTATGCACTCGGTTTGGATTTTATGCCCCTGGACCAAATTGGCAAGGCATGGGAAGTCATGACAAGGCAAGGAAAAGAAAGGAAAGTGAAGGCATGGAAAGGAAATGCAAGGCATGGAAAGGAAATGCAAGGAATGGAAAGGAAATGAAAGGAAATTGAAGTCATGAAAATGGAAGGAATGGAAAGGAAATGAAAGGAAATTGAAGTCATGGAAATGAAACGAAAGGAATGGAAAGGAAAGGCATGGCATGAAAGGTGAAGGAAGGTTAAGGAAAGTGAAGGAAAGGCAAGGCAAGGCATGTCATGGGAAGGAATAGAAAGGCAAGGCATGGGAAGGCATGACAAGGTAAGGCATGGGAAGGAAAGGAAAGTCAAGGCAAGGCATGGCAAGGAAAGGCATGGAATGGAAAGGCAAGGAAAGTGAAGGCATGGCAAGGAAATGAAATGCATGGCAAGGCAAGGAATGGGAATGCATGGCATGGAAAGACAAGGCAAGGAAAGTGAAGGCATGGCAAGGAAAGGCAAGGCATGGAAAGGAAAGGCATGGAAAGGCAAGGCATGGGAAGGAAAGGATTGAAATGGAAAGTGAAGGAAAGTGAATACAAGGAAAGGCAAGGCAAGGCATGGCATGGGAAGGCATGACAAGGAAAGGTATGGGAAGGCGTGGCAAGGCAAGGCATACAAATGAAAGGAAAGGAAATGAAAGACATGGGAAGGAAAGGTAATGCAAGGCATGGCATGGCATGGCATGACATGGAAAGGCAAGGAAATGCATGGAATGACAAGGCAAGGCAATGCAAGGTATGGCATGGATTTGCAAGGAAATGCAATGCAATGCAAGGCAAGGAATGGCATGGAAAGGCAAGGTAATGGAAGGCATGGCATGGTAGAGCATCCAAAGGAAAGAAATACAAGGACAAATATAACATCCATTAAAACAAGTAATCATTAAATGAAAGGGGGGGAAATGCAAGATTAAACTAGGGTTTAGATAACAAATGCATGATGAAATGCAAGATGACACATGACAACCCTAAAATATTCAAGACACGACAGCCCTAAAGGGATGAAAATTATGACAGAAATGTAATAAAAGATTTCAAGGTGTATTCCTAGGGTTTAATTGCGAGGGATGGCAATGGCATGGAAATTTTTCTTATTTTGTTATTCTTGTTTCATTTCAATGTTAATTTTTTATTTATTTTTGTTATTTTTTATTATTTTTTGTTATGTTTATTTTTTTGTTATTTTTGTTATTTTTTCTTTTTCATTATTTTCATTATTTTGTTTATTCTTTTTTCATGGCAAGGGAAGGAAATGCATGGAAAGAAAAGACATGGGAAGGATAGGAAATCCAAGCCAAGGGATGGGAAGGAAATACATGGCAAGGCAAGGAAAGGTAAGGAAAGGCAAGGCATGGCATGGGAAGGCATGGGAAGGCAAGGAATGAGAAGGAAAGGAAATGCAAGGCAAGGCATGGGAAGAAAAGGCAAGACATGGCATGGCATGGTAAGGAAAGACGAGGCATGGAAAGGAAAGTGAAGGAAAGGAAAGGCATGGCATGGTAAGGAAAGGAAATGCATGGCATGACATGGTAAGGTAAGGAAAGGCATGGAAAGGAAAGTGAAGGCATGGTAAGGAAAAGGATGGCATGGAAAGGTATGGAATGACACGACAAGGTATGGCATGGAAAGTGAAGGCAAGGAAAAGCAAGGAAAGTGAAGGAAATGCAAGGAAATTGAAGGCATGCCAAGGCAAGGCAAGGAATGACATGGCATGGTAAGGAAAGGAAAGGCATGGAAAGGAAAGTGAAGATAAGTGAAGATAAGGCAAGGTATGGCATGGTAAGGAAAGGCAAGGCATGAAATGGCATGGTAAGGCATGGCATGGCATAGTAAGGTAAGGCAAGGAATGGAAAGGCAAGTGAAGACAAGGGAAGTGAAGGCATGGAAAGGAAAGGCATGGAAAAGTATGTCATGGAATGGAAAGGTATGGTATGGAAAATGAAGGAAAGGAAAGTGAATGAAAAGAAAGACAGGTGAAGGAAAGGCAAGGCATGGAATGGAAAGTTATATTTTAACAGCAGTCAAAATATTTTACATACCAAAATATTTTAAGGCAAGATATATTTTAACAACATTCCAAACATTTTAACAACAATCAAAATGAAGATAAAATTATTCCTTTTACATACCCATGGCCATTCAAGTAGACCATCGACATCACTTCTAATATTGACATTATCCATTAAATTCTTGTTGTCATAGTAAAGAAAGAAATATCGTACCTTTGATGAGTTCTTTCTTGGCATTGTTTGTAGTTGGAGGTCTGTACCAATAACCAAGTTTGTAAATTGGCATACGAATTGACCTGGTTTATAATCTTGAAATACATAACCACCTTTATTTTTTGTTCTTTCATATTGTGTTAGATATTCTCCTTCAATAACCATCGACCCAATCGGAAATTCAATGCCTTCGGAGTCTGTTACTGATCACATGAGGGTATTCTTTCCCTCTAAGCATTTTTCCAGCCAATAATCAGTTCCCCTTTCATTATCTCTTGGGGAAACCAATACATATATGTTCCCTGCAAAAAATGGAGTGACAAAATGTGAGTCCACTAAATGACCAAAGCATAAAAAGTTAATGTTATTTATTCAAAATTTAATAGAAGGAATCAATGAACCTGGAAGTACAAGATATGAGACATGATCATAATCTATTGAAATGTCTGATTGGTCCTCCTCCAACTGGGATAATTCCGTAGTTATATGTTGACCAATGGGGAGTGATAAAAAATCACATCTATCAACCCGGTCCATCGATTCACAATCATCCCATTCATTAATACTACACAGACCACAAAAGAAAGAGAGTTTTCTTGTCCATATTTCAACTATTGAGTTGTATGATGTTCTAACTGAATGTAATCCACAAGTTCCATGAATTTTTTTGCATTCATACCATTGTTATTAATCTACGTTGACCACCTCCCAAAAATATCTATGTACAAGTCCTTTCATGTGTGATTGGTCTTCACAGGTTCCTGTTACCTCTCTCATTACTGAAGAACACCATTCAACAATGGATTTTTCATCTCAAATGGGGGAAGTAGTTGTGAACTTCATTTATTTCTTGCATAATGTTGTTTTTATGCATGCACCTGCTCCATCATGCTCCCATTTCCCATGTGCAGGCTAAAAATAGTTCCAAATATGTGGTACCTTTAGTTTTTTGTGCAACATACATAACCATTGAAGCACATGATCATTTTTGAATTGGCTTGTGCATCCATCTTACCAAATCCAATGTTGATCCATCTATATGTTCTTCTCCTTAAGGTGTCTATAGAACAACTGAAAACAATGTTGTACACAAGCTATGTCATTGCACCGATCATCACTTATGTAGAAGTGACACTCTTTCAATATAACTTTCTTTTGTTCATTACTATCGTGTGCATGCCTGTATGTGATATGGACCATTATGTTGACCTTCTCTGAGTGATAATATTTCATTTGAATCTTATTTTTCAGTTGAAGGGTGTATTTCTCAGCAAAATCAACCATTGATAACACAATACGAACATGAAATGTATCTTTGTATGTTCTAAAATGCTCATCCTGCCATCGAGCCAAATGGACATGATGAGCATAATGTCATTTCTTTTCGATGAATTCCTTCATGAAGTCACAAATTAGTACTTGGGAAGTAACCAATTGTATATTTTTTATTTCATGTCCTCCATCAATATCGTATGTCACATATTCAAAGCTCTGCAAGAAAACATCCTTCCTCCCCAATTCATACTCATTTCTTACATGGATGCACTTCCTCAGTAATGTCACTCCACCACACCTAGTGCATGTCCCATCTAAGCATGATTTTTGATAAAATGTAAAACTCTCTAGCCTTGTACACAAGATGTTGTGAATTAAGTCTCTAGATGAGGACGACGGAAATATAACTGAGTATTCTTGCAAAAGGGTGTTATGCAAAACACGAAAATATGTGTGTGTGTGTGATAATAATAACCATACTCAATGTAATATCTACAACAATATGTGTTACTAATTTTGTTTAATCAAACATACCAAGGCCTGCATTTATGGAAAGATATTTGGCCCAGGTTAAGTGCACCATGTACTGTTCTAAATATCTCATACAATTTTGTCTATGTAATGTCAAGAAAATGTTTAATATGGGGTTCACGGTCCCTAGATCCCCTTCTCAATTTTAGTATATATTTTTGGTTGAAGGAAGGCCTAGTGTTTTCATGCTAGAAATATTGAACTAGTCCCTTAGCCACTTCAATTAACTTCATGTCAGAATGAGGTATCCTACCAATGAAGGCCCACAAATATGTTGGGCCACTTATGTCGAGGCTATCTCATCTATGAGAATACTTTCTAATGGTTTTGACATTTCATTTCAAGAGGTGGGAGGTTTGTTGTAGCAAACAGTATTTTCTCGTGATATTGCTAACAATTTATTGTGACAAGACACATAAGGATGCATTATGGTCTTTAAAATGATATTTATTACCAATTATTTGAAAAGAATCCACTACAAGGTTTTTAACAATATGATGACTTGTTTCTACACTTTTGATTGTTTTAATGCCTAAAATTCTCCTAACAACAATCAAAATTCTAGATTTTAACAAAGCTAAAAATAATTGACATTTAGCAGCGTCAGATTTTGGTTCAAAATATTTTTTAATGATTTTATAATAGTGATAATGAATAATACAGTTAAGCAAATTACCTTCAACTGATTCTAGACCACTTTCATCAACCTAAATGCATTTAGGATTTCTTCACTACACAATGCTCAATCTAGGTAGGGACGATGAACCCCTATTATGGCACTCTTGACCTCCCTTTTGTGGAGTTAACAATGTTGTAGTTATTTACCCTTCAATCACTGGCAGATCAACTGTGGGAGGAGAATGGACATGGGATTGACTAGTTTTTGGAACATTTGTCTATCCAAAAAGAGATTGCACCACAAGAAATTCTTCACCACAATGTTGTACACCTATTTCTTTTCTAATTTTATCCATTGTATAATCATCTCCAAGCAAATCATCCATCATTTGGTCATCCAAAACAAGTTGTCTTGATAGGATATTGGATGTATTTCTCTCTAATGAACTCTTGTGCTTTGCTTCTGGTGATGGAGGAGAAACAATAGCGGCATCTATTCCACTAGAAATTGGATTTCCCTCTTTTGAAATACTACACTTTGACATACGTAACTTTGTTTTTTCTCTTTATTCTTCTAACTTTTCGATCAGTTTCTTTTTTATCGAGGAATTTATTTCTTGAATCCATCGGTTCCCCATGTTTAAAGATAAAATTGGCTTCCAAACAACCACCGCAAATTTTTCTTTGTATTATGTAATAAGGCACAACCAAGTGGAGATTTTTTTTTTTGTATTACAAAAGAAGACATGTCTAATAATTCCAATTCCAATTTCACTTCGAGAAATTTGACTTCCAATTCCAAGAAGATACAAACAACAATTCCAATTGCACTTGGACAAACTTGTCTTTCAATTCCAAATAGACACAAGAAGATACAAAAAAAAATTCCAATTGGACTTGGACAAATTTGTCTTCCAATTCCAAGAAGATATAAACAACAATTCCAATTACACTTCGAAAAGTTTGTCTTTCAATTCCAAGAAGACACAAGAATATACAAACAACAATTCAAATTGCACTTGGAAAATTTTTCTTCCAAATTTTCCTACAATGGTCTGGCAATAGCACAAAACTCTCAACAAATCAAACAAGAATACTAAAATAAGAAAAAATTGTTTGTGCACACTATTTTTGTCTGAAGATGTCATGGATTGTTTGTCGGACTTGAAATATATGAGGTGATGGACTCTTCTTGGCACCAAAAAATGCCCAGCGGGAACATGCGCACGTTCCTCTTGAGCATAAACAACCAACAACTATATCTAAGTCAAGTCACAAAATCACATGCACTCTCTTAATGCAACGGATATGTCATTTATTATAGACCAAACATATTTATGAATAAATATGTATAAGTGTATGGGGACAAATAAAGCATAATGGGTTAGGATTGAAAGTATTTCCAAGGATGGAGAAATGGTTAGAGCACCAAGATGTGGGTTTTGTGGGTGCAATGGTTGTACAAAAGGTATATGCATAGTGAAGTCAAGGCTCAAGTGTATAGGGGGTTAAGGGTTGAGTATAAGTTATGCATAGGATTATATGGAGCTAGGGGGGTCTATGTCATGGTCTACGTCAAGCTCTAGGTCATCGTATAAATCTATCTCTAGCTCTATGTCGTGGTCTAGGTCATGGTCTACGTCAAGGTCTAGGTCATCATCTAAATATAGCTATATCTCCATGGCGTGGTCTAGGTCATGGTCTAGGTCTATTTCATGGTCATCGTATAGGTCTAGGTCATACCCCAGGTCTTTCCATGTCTAGGTCTTGACATGTCTAGGTCAAGGCCATTCCTTTCCTTGCAGTGTAGAGAGAGGGGTTGCAGAGAGAGGAAGAAAGAGAGTGTGAGTGGGGGAGAGGGGAAGAAAAAGAGAGTGAGGTCTAGGGGGACAAATAGGGTGGGTAGAGAGTGAGAGAGTGAGAGGAATGGGAGGATAGAGGGAAGGGGGGTTAGATGGATGAAAATATATCAAGGTGGGTAGAGTGAGGGAGAGAGAGGGAGGAAGATACAGGGAGCAAGAGAATGCAGGTTAGATGCAAGAGGTAAAGATAAAAGGAGGTAGAGATGGATTG
>JZKD02S2282148.1:0-19477 GCA_000966675.3 Picea glauca | reverse complement strand
AATGAATAAATGTTGAATGCTAATTGATGAGTTTTTATGCAAGAGGGAAGTTTTGGGAAAAAGAGCCCCACACTCATTCACCCCCCCTCTAAGTGTGGTAGGTGTGTCCAACAAATATTACAATCTATAATGACTTTGTACACATGGTTGCCAATCTGAATTACACTGTAGATCCATGTGGAAATATATGAAATAGTTATTCATGGCCATGAATAGGCAATACAATGTCATTATTTGTCATAGTCACGAACAAGGCATAGTGGAATCCAGTCTCAAAATCAATTTGAAGATATCTGTATACAATGGAGTACAATATGATCTCCCATGATCACTAAAGTCATACAGGTATTGGTCCAATGAAAGAAAGCAACAGATTAGGAATGTTGCTACTATAAGTTGGATGTATTCTACTCTATTCGTCGAAGGTTCAAGTCTACATCATGTGAATAAAGGAGTTGAGGTTGAACACAATGAGACTTCATTTGATTACCATTCATTAAGGTATATCGTTAACAAACATGAGACGACCTATCGATAATGAAAGTAGGTATCAAGGAACCAAGTAAATTCTACAAGTGTGAATAAGGGTGTTGAGGTCAAACACTTGAAGAATCCATCGATCATGATACATTGATGTATTCTCAACTATCGATGGTGGGAGAACCTACCACTGATGATTGCAAGCCTCTAGGTACTCATAGGACTCTAGGTCTCATTTCCAGAATAGATGAGCTGAAGTCGATGGAAGGAGCCACACTAAAAGGAGAGCATTAGGAAATCTATCATCAGTCAGCATGAGGTACAAAGAAATAGCTTGATGATTAGGAGGAGCTCAGACAAATAGGATTTTCATGAACAAATGACCCTATGCATCTCTCGCATGCACCAGATGCAAGTAGTGTGTGAAAGAGACCCTTTGAATAACAGTTAATAAGAAAAACTATTGACAAAGGCAAGGAAACAACCCATAAGGCTAATGGAGTCCAAGACACTGCACGAATCCCAATATGTGAATAGGTTTCTTGACATCCAACACAAGGGAAACCCCCTAGTTAGTGACCAATGAGGAGATGTCAACTGTTGGGTTCAAGGTTACCTACCCATAATGAAAGTAGGACCAGGGTGCATGGTAGGACTAGAAATTCACGTGACTCTGAGATACAATGAGGGTATGGCTGACATGCAAAGTCAAGATTTTTGAGAAATGGTTGACACAGGCTTATATAATTCCTTTGAACAAGATCATGAGATATATGGATAACTCAAGAAACACATACTTACTGATAAAACTTCATGATGCATGAGGCATCAACAAACTCTCCATAGGGACTGGAAGAATAACCAATTGGAGTAAACACTAAGTAACGATCTCAACTTCCTAAGGTCATGCTAATCCCAAAATTTGGATGACAGTGGACTCAAAAGTTTATGCTTTGTTCAAAGGCGACATGATTGTTGCTTATATGAGATAATATTCTTTTCCCGCCCATATTTTTTTGGTTATTCATAGGAAAAGAAATGTTATGATATAGGAGAGGAAACGAGTGTCACGAGTAAGAAACTAGCTCCAAACAGTGGAACATACCTATGCCCAATGCAAGGAAGTGCATGCAGGGCATGGACACTCAAGGGGATGTTTCCTCTTAGGGTATAGGGTGTCAAGTTTCAAAGGATATATAAAAGGCTTTTCTTAGCTAGTGATGCAAATTTTTAGGTAAGAGGGTTATAATGAGGAAGCGGGAACCAACAATAGGCTCAATACTGCGAGAATAATGATGGAATGTGATTACAACTTAACTCCAAAGAATGTCCTTTTTCGTAGATTTAGTCCCCTAGGCCCGAAAAAGTATAAAATAATACCCATGAGAACTCTTCTAGCCAATGGTGACTAGAGTATTCATTTTTCATAAGTAGTCTACTTGGTCTAAAAAAGGGTTAAACTTACACCAAATAGACATCCTTTCAAAGTGTTGGTTATCAATTCCCTTCTCGGGTTGTCTGAGTTATTGACCCAGGGTTCATGTCATTCGGGGTTCCAACAAAGGCTCTAAAACTTTCGGCCCTCCTGGTGAACCAGAAGGCAACACAGAACCTGGAAGGCGCTGTGCAGTCTCACCCAAGATATCTTTAAATGGGTGGCTATAAGACTCATGTGTTTACAGCCTAGGACAGAGTAGGGGATAGGGGTTTCTTACTTAAGGTAAAATACCGTGAGTTGTAAGGGAAACTACTTATTCCTTGGATTCACATATGAATATCCCACAGTTTAATTTAATCAAAGTATAAACATATCAATAACAATGTATTAACTCATTCGTCAAGATTAACCATTAATTGATGAAATAAAGAAGAGACATGCATACATTTAACACATTACACGAGGATTACCGTGGTTCACCCCCTCTTGGGATACGTCCACAAAGATTTGGCTCTTGTCTCTTTTATTATGGCAATTATGTATTCCTGGTGCCACACCCTTACAATTATCCATCAACAAGGTAAGATCTATGTGAGGCAAACTAGATCGCACCAGTCTCCATGGCATGTGGTCTAATCCTCGGATCTCCCTTCCCTCGTATCTCCTTTTCTCAACAGCTTACAAAATCGGTTCATACTGCTCAAAACATTAAAGAGAATTACTAACAACTACCAACAAACAACCCTATATGATACTTTTGTATCTATATTTATACATTTCGGGCTCTTCAGCCTTTTACCGAATATTACCAAAACCCTAACCCTTCTTACATTAGGTATTTCTCCCATACACATGTTGTTCCTCCTCTGGTTGTCGCTTTCCTTTGTGCATGCTTTCTTCCATGCACGCATGTTGTTCTTTTGCCAGTTGTTACTTCATTTTTATGCATGATTTATTTCCCACGATCGTTCTTATTTCCTCTTCGGCCTGGTCCCAACAGGCCCCCAACACTGACATGTGACTCGTCCTGAGTCACCTAGTTTCTTTGTGCTTCCTTGATCTCCTTGGTGATCATCTGGAACTGTTCCTGCAGCTTTGCTTCTTTTGTTAGTGCCTACGTGGTTTTCTCCTTGATGGTGTCGACTGTCTGAGCTACCACTTCCTCGTTCACCGGTCCTGTGCATTCTAGTTGAGTCTTTGTTGTCTTGTTTATGGCTTCTTCTACCTGCGCAATTACTTTTGCTACCCGTTCCTGCAACGGTTCTATTTGAGCCCGACGCTCATGCTTTTGTGTTTTCACAGTGATAAGTTTTGCCTGTATCTTCTTCAGCTCTTGTGTTCCCTTGACTCATTCTGGAATTGGTATGGTATTCTGTCGTTGCTTGAGTTCTTGGATCGTTGCATTGATCCTCTCCTCCTCCTTGTCCCAGTGTTGGACTTGTGGATCCTCTTCAAGCCTTGTCCAAACTTGCATTGCTTTATCTAGCAATTCAGTTGTCATGCTGACCTGTTTTTCTAGCTCCTGCAGCTGTATTGTTGCTTCCTGCTTCCTTTTCTACTTCACTGCTAGTGGAGTTTTTAGTCTAATCTGTCCGTGGAGAGTCTCGATCTCCTTCTAATACTGATCAATTGCCTGTGTAATCTGATCAATAGTCATTGTGGTTGGGAGTTCATTTCCTTGCACAGTAGTTGGAATTTTCCCAAAAACTTCTTCCACTCTGTGTTCCATCTCGTTTCTATGTTCTTTCTCCTCCTTAGTTTCCGATTTGGTCTGTGCACAAACTATTTCGAGTGCTTCCCGCTTCTTTGTTTCTTGTTGTAGCTTGACTAAGTTTTTATGTGCTCGATACTGCATCTCGTGGTCGACACTAACTTGTAGTTTGTGTAATTCTTTTGATGGCATCTGTGTCAAGACCAATTGGATATGATCCAAATCCTTCAGTGGTGTCTGTCCCACAATTTCATCCATTCGCAGCATGCTAGGCTTTATGTAGACCATGGAATGTGTGTGTGGCATCAGAAGAAATGGGTTGCATTCTTCTACCTCCACCCTTTCTGTGACTTGTGTGGTTGATGGATCTATGCCTCTACTACTAATCGTCATCTGGGCTTCCCCAAATTTCTTAAGGAGTTGTCCCATTTCTGCCAGTTCCTTCTACAGTTTATCCCTGTGGTGCGCAACATGATCGAAATATTTTGCAAGGCAATCTTGGACCATCCTGGAAATCATCTCTCCACCATCCTCCATGATTGTGTAGTCTGGTGGTAGTCATTGTGCCTTCATTTTCTTACGCGCACTTGCATCCTGTACCGTTGGTCTCTTAGTTCCCCCTGGTTCCTGTGTGATGGGGTCCGATGCGGTTTCCTTTTCTCCCTCAGTCGATTTCCTCTGTCCATTGGTCGATTGGGTGGTTTCTATCCCTCCCTTTTGGGTCCTTGGCTACTCTGAGCTGTCTTCTACCTGAGTCGGCTTGGTTTGGCTTGTTCTTTGTTTCTTGGGTACTAGGATTTGTGGAGGTTGTGTTTCTGCCTATGCAACCCCTCCTTCTATTGTTTTTCCTGGTACTCCTCTGGGTATAGTTGGAATCCTCCATTCATCAGGTCACTCGTTGATGATCATGTTGATATCACCCTCGATGATGCAATAGCGCATCTATAGCCACTATTTATCTGGGTCCTGCCATGGTTGTATCCACATGGCTTCTCGCCTAGCCCAGAAATTAGCGATGCCCCTGTATCGTGCAACAACCTCTAGTGTTATTCTCCATGCTTGGTTGATGGCTTCCTGTAGCTCTCATAGGTAAGCTTCGAATACGATTATGTTCTCCTTCTTAAGCTTGGCTAGTGGCCTAGATCTCAGGACATGATATCTTGCTCCTCTCGGTTGTGGTGTGGTACCAAATATGGCATATTCTAGTTCTCTCCATCCCATGAAAGCTATGAGAGTGATCAACCATGAGTAATGAAATTTTATACCTGCATCCTGCGTGTCTTTGCAGTCTACTTGGAACAAGTTTGATAGGTATGGTGCCCAACTCATGAAGGTTCCTTCTATGCACTCATGAAGGTGACTCCTTATGGTACTTCGTCTTTGCAGTATTTTCTTAGCATTTTGCAGGCTAATATTTGTGTGCCCAATTGTGTCGTGACATTGTTGATTCGGTTGATTATAATGCCTCTTGTTCCCATGTCGGTGCCATATTTATTCTTCATCTCTTCTTCCAATGTTTTCTCCTTGGACTTATCATCCAGAATCAACACAGGATCCATACCCCCGGTGGGTAGGCCTGTTATCTACATGATAAGTTCGACAATTATGGGTACGGGTTTGTCCAGCCATATATCCCCTCCATGCATAATTGTTAATATTTGTTTGATGCATGACATCGCATATTGGCCTCTGCCAAAGTGTAGTATCTTCAGCAAGCCTAGAATTCATGTTCTGTCCAGTCCAGTGGCCCACTGGTGCGACTGATTGATGGTTTCTTTGAGTTGGTTCACGACTATTTTCTGCATAAAAACCCGTGGTGCAAGCTATGGATATTTGGTTTCATCTGCTACATCATGGTCAGAATACTTGAGCTTCCCGACATGACCTAATAGTTGTGGGTCCACCTGTATTCCCTCTGGTATGCGAGGTAGCACAATCTTTGCAGTCGATTTCTTTCGAGGTGAGCTCGGTATCTGAATTCGGTCCCCCTACCTCAATGGTTGGCTCAAGGTTCCAGCATCTTCCGGTTTCTCCTTTTCTATCCATTCTTCCCAAGCCATGGTCACTTCACTCGTCAGCTCGTCCGAAAGAAAATCTGGTATGGGTATTTGTGGGACATTTGGTTTCACTTCTGCTTCTAGGTTTTGTGCGCTTCTGTTAGCTCCTACGACCGCTTCAACGTTTTTTGGTGGTATTTCTTGGTGGGTTTCTTATTCTTTGTTCTGAGGCTTGTGTTCTGCTGCTAGTGTATCATGTTCCATGGCCTCTGTTTGTGGTTTCAGAACCTCCTCTAGTATGGGTGTGGACTCTACTGGAATTTCCACTAGCGACGGGATTTCGTCAATATTGACAATTTCTAGTGGTTGTTGTTCGCTTTCTTCCAGTGGTCCTTGCGACCTTGTCTGAGCCCTAGTTGATCTAGTTGTCTAGCCTAGTTATACGAGCTTCGGTGGTGCCATAATGGTGTCTGTCAAACATTTTTTGAGTTTGATTGGCTTTGGTTAGCTCAGTGGTTTCACTCTGTTCGTTCTAGCTATTTTTGCTCATTTTTTGTTCTCCTTCCATGAATAGACTAACTTCTTTTGTGCTTGTGTGTTGTATGGGATCGTCATGAAGCTTGTCGAGGATGCTTCCTCCATCATGCGATTAATGCACCATAAATGTAGGTTCAATGCATCCATGGCGGTTTCATACTTTCCATCATGTCTACTCTGTCATCTCCAATTGGCACGTTTAATGTGGCATCCCATTCGTCCTTGCCTTGATTTAATTATGCTTCTTGATGTCCTGTCAGCCTTCGTTTGTCGGCTTTCCTTTTCCCACTTGTTTAATTTTTCGATATGGTATTTATATTTTCCCTTGTTGGCTTTGTGTTTTATATGTGGCTTGTCCATCATGTTGCGCGTTGTTTTTGGCTGTTTTCGGGTTTTGTTTTGTTTTTTTTGTTTTTTTTTACTGCACGGTGGGTGGTTGACTGTCCTCGTACAGCTTCAGGTGGCTCCCATTGATCATTCCTCTAAGGTATGCACCCACTAGATTTCTTAACTGTACATCTCCTCCGTCCATGACATCTTTTACCTTGTATGGTCCTAGCCAATGCATTCTCATCTTTCCTGGGTGCTGCAACGATTTATTTTCGTACAGTAATACTAGATCTCCTTCATTGAATGTCTTCCTCTTGATGTGGCGGTCGTACCAAGCTTTGTCTCTTGCTTTCTATACTTGTTGGTGGAATCCTGCCAAGATTCAGTCTTCCTCCATTGACAGTAGTTGATTCAGTCTTTCCTGTACTGCACCTTGTTCTGTCATTTGTGTAATAGCTGCTACGCGTAGACTGGATATTAAAAATTCTAAGGGTACTACTGCTTCTTGACCATAGACTAGTTTGAATGGTGTGTGGCCAGTCATCTTTTTGCATGTGGTTCTATACTCCCATAGTACTTCTGGTACCTTGAGATCCCAATCGTCCCTATTGACATTGCATATCTTTGTCAAGGTGTTTTCTAGAATTTTGTTGAAGGCTTCTATCATGCCATTTGCCTGTGGATGATACAGTGTGCTTTTTTGGTGATGAAATTCGAACTCTTCCATCATCACTCAGATGGTGTTGTTTATGAAGTGTGTTCCTTGGTCGCTCATCAAAATTCTTGGGCACCCAAATCTAGTAATTACCTGTTCAAACAGAAAGTGTGCAGTTGTCTCTGCGCTGCAATATTTTACTGGTGTGGCTTCCACCCATCTCGTTAGGTATTTCACCGTAGTGATAATATATCTCACCCCTGTTCTTTTGGATGGTGGTTTAATGGGTCCCACGAAGTCTATCGCCCATTTTTCAAATGCCTGGAGTGTCACTTGCGGTCATAGTGGCATCTCGTCCCTTCTGTTGGGTTTACCTACCCTTTGACAGACATCACATTGTTGACAGTATTCTTTCGAGTCTCTGTGGATTGTTGGCCACCATAATCCTATGCACAATATCTTCTATGTGGTAGCTTTCCTTGAACAATGCCCTCCTTCTATTCCCTCATGGGCTTCTGCTAAAATTCTTGGTCATTCATAGCCTAGTACGTATCTTTGTAAGATGCTATCTCCATCTTGTATAGATGTCATGTGATCAATTGATAGTCAGTTGTGTGGACTACCAGGTTATTCTTCTGTGCAGTGGTATATTCTTGCAGCGTAGTACCTGTGCTTAAGTAATGGATGATCTCTGCGAAGTAATCGTCAGCAATCTGTACTAAGAATAGCTGTGCATCTGGAAAGTTGTGTTCTAAATTCGTTGGTTCCTCTGCATTTGTGACCCTCGATAGGTGGCCAGGTCCTGCATTTAGTTTTATTGGTTTAACTATTACCTCAAAGTCAAATTCTTGAAATAGAAATAACCATAGACAGATTCTCCCCCCCAACACTAGCTTGTTGACTAGGTATTTTAGGGCTGAGTGATTTGTAAACATATTAAAGTGTTTTCCCAATAGGTAATGTCTTTATTTTTGCAGTGCATACACCATAGCTAGGCCTTTTCTTTATGTCATGTTATAATTCTATTATGAATCTCATAATTTTCTGCTTGCGAACGTTATCGGGTGATCCAAGTCTCCTGCTCCTGGTTGTGCCAAGATAGATCCAAATGCTATCATTAATGCATCTACATGTACATGGAATGTCTTCTCCCAATCTGGAAATACCAATATTGGTGTGGTGACCATCTTGTCCTTCAGGGTATCCAGACCGTGTTGGCACTCGTCGTTCCATTGATACTTTGTATCCTTCCTTAACAGTTTTTCCATTGGTGTTGTAATCTGTGCGTAGCCTTTGATGAATTTCCTGTAATATCTTGTATGTCCTAACGTTGCTCTTAGTTGGTGGACTATTTTTGGCGCTGGTAGATTAAAAATGACTGCGATTTTGGCCGTATCCACTAGCAAACCCTGTTTGCATACTATGTGTTCCAATAGTATCCCAAATGGTGTTCCAAATATGCATTTCTTGATATTCAGTGATATTTGGCATTGTCTGCATCGTTCTAACATCAGCTATAAAATTTCCACATGATCTTTTAGTAATCTATACAATGTCCAATCATCTAGGTATACTTCGAGGAATTGATGGATGAATTCCTTAAATGCTGCAATGACGACTCTAGAAAATATCGTAGGTGCATTCTTCAGTCTGAACAGCATGACTGTATATTGATAAGATCCCCATTCTGTCGCAAATGTGGTCTTGTGCCTATCCTCCTGTGCTATCTTAATTTGATGATATTATGAGAATCCATCGGTGAATGAATAGGCTTTGTGGCCTCCTATGTTCTCAAGTACTTCGTCCATGGACTGTGTGGAGAATGGGTCGTGTAGGCATGCATCATTCAAATTCCTCAAGTCAATGCATATCATGATCCCTCTTCCCTGTTTCTTGTCATGTACTACCATCGGGCTTATCCATTCTGATTCTTTGACTGGTTCGATGATGTCGGCCTCAAGCATCCTGTCGATCTCATCTTTAACTTTATGTTTATATATGGGATTCAATCTATATGGTTGTTGCTTAATGGGTCTCGCATCAGGTCTGAGTGGTATCTTCATTTCTCCTAATTCTATGGCTATGCCTTTCATCTCTGTAAAGGTTGTGGGAAAAAGGTCGTTGTATTCGCACAACAATTATGTGATAGTTTCTAGTGTCTGTTCATCCCAGTAATCTCCAATGCTGACCATTTTGGGCCACTCGGCAGTCCCTATGTTAACCTTCTTTATTTTTATTAGCACAGAGATGACCTCTGACTCTAAGGGTGGTCCTTCCACATCTCTCTCACCTTCAACTTCTTCGATCTGAATATCACGCAGATCGTCTTCATACATTGCTTCCTCTTGTACATGGTAGCATGACAATAGATCCTTGACTATCTGCTTATTTCGTTGTTGTACCTCTGTGATAGTTTCTACTTCTAGTTCTTCAATGAATATGACATTTCTAATTTGTTTCAGGGCCGCATCCATGTTGGGGTTCTCATGGTCGAATGAGAAAGTGACTGTAAAGTTCTGTTGGAGTGTTTCCCATGTCTTGGTTCCTTTACGAATTTCATGGTCCATATACCAATTCGTTGGTCTGCCCTATAAAGTATGAGTGAAGTGGTGAGACTATTACTTAGGTGGCATCATTTTCCATAGCGTTTTACACTCCTCCAAGTGTTCTACTGGTGTGCCTAGTCCGTCATATTTCTGTTGTTGGTTACCTATATGTTCTGCGCCGAACCTTATGCGCAGTAATCGCTTACATTGGTACCAATCTGTGATAGTTTATTTGTGTCCACCCCACCATCTGGTGGGTGTAGCCTTTAATGCTAAATCCAGTGCTAGCAATCTCTAGTTTTCTAATACTTCGTCTTCATATTTTGTCAAGAAATTTTCCAAATCATTTAGCCCGTGAAAGCTAGGTGGTTCTTTGATTTCTGTGCCAATCCACCTTACTGCACGGTTGATTCTAGCACACCTTCTCGTGAATACTTCATGTAGTCTTTGCTGCCAGTTTTATAACCTGGTGTCTGAGTCTATTGTGCATGAGGCATTGCCCCGCTAACTGAGTACCCCGTCTGCAGTTGGGTTTATGTAATCCGCATCACGCGCAGTTGTTCTATACAACTAGTCGATCTCTTCTAAATCCAGGAAAGTGGGTTCTACAAACCTCTCACCTTCTGATGGGTCGAGTGGGGCTATGACCTTGTAGACCCCCGACTCAAGTGTTATTTTTCTGGTTTTTAAGTTAATTGTGGCCTGGTTGTCGAATGCCCAATCTAGACCAAGTAGCGTCAGGTAAGGTGTTGTGTCGTCTACTATTTCGATGACTTCAAAGTCTTCCTTAGTGCACACACCATCTAGATATACCGTCACTCCTTTCATTCTGCCTATTGGTAGGACTCTATGTTGATTTTCTAGCTTTAATTGAATAGTTGAGTATCCCAGTGTAGGTTCTCCCATGCATTTCCATGTATCTTTTTGTAGTACATTCACTTCGGATCCTAGATCTAGTATGATATCTCCCATATTGAAATCCCCAATGTTAGCATTTAATCTAAATTCCCTACTTGTTCTTCTTCTTGTGTGTATGTGGTTGACAGTTTTCAATTTTGGCTTCTGTTTCGTCTCGCTGCTACATTTTTCTAGGATGTTTTGCAATATTTTGACAGATGAAGGATCACTTAACATTTTGATTCATGATTGCAAAAAGTCTTTGATCGTACTTACTTGTTCCTCAAGTTCTATTATGTTGGTATGGTCCAGGGATGGAGACATTTCATATTCCAGAGATTCCTTTCTCTGATGTGCAGTCGACGTAATGTTCTCCTTCTGGAATTCTTGTCGGGCTTCTATAAAAATTGCATTCTCCTTATACGCGTAGAACTATTTCTTGGGGTCAGTGTTCTTCTTTACCCATTGGTCCTGCCATTCCAAATGTTGGGCTACTCCCTCCTATGCACAGTGTAGATACTTGAATAAGGTTGCCTGGATTGTCTACTCCAGTTGTTTCTCCTTGTGTATATGTACTTCTTGTGGTTGGACTTCCTCCTAACTTTGGTTTTCTAAATGGTGGTGTTCTCTTTAGTGTACTGGTCGCACATGGGTTTATGGGTTCCACACTGACATTAATATTGAAGGGATGGTTGTCTTCTCTTCCTGTTCTTGGGCCTCTTGTTTTCCTCTTATATGCGGTGCGCAGGATTTCCTCAATCTACTCCACATCCCGTAGATCCTCTACCTCTTCTTCATCACTGGCCAATCCCTCCCTCTCAACTACGGCTCTCTTCTTGGTATTCACCTTATATTGGTAGGGTGCTCTGCTACACGTCATTCCTGATGATGCCAATATCCACTTGAGTTGGTCATCATTCATCAAGATCGGTTCCAAGGGTTCCTCCTCCTTCTTCTCTGTATCCTACCCTCCTTCCATTCCTCCTCTCTCTGTCAGTGCTTCCCCCTTTCCCACATGCACGCAGGGAAGTTTAGCTGTCTGATTCCATTTTTATTACATCTTTGTTATATAGAAGTATCTTGATAGAATTATATAGTGATCGGATGTACCTTCCTTTGGGTCCTCATAGGGACTCTTGCTAGGCTGCATTGTATGACTTTGTTGTGTCTACCGCAAGTTCTATGATAAATCCTACCACAATATTGTCAAGCCAAAAGTCGACTGCGCAGGTGAATTTGTAGTTCACCTGCTATAGGTGTTGGATCTATACTTGAGTCTAATCTATCTGTCGAATCCGGTTCATTGTGTGGTTATCCTTTAATATTAATATCCACTCCTATAGTAGATGCGGAAAATCACAGAAAAAGATTTTGTGTAAATCCATAAACACGTATTTATCCAGTTATTTACGCGGTGTGATCCTAGGGTTTCTATTGTCTTTCTGTGAAAATTATAGCTCTTTAGTATTCAACCAGCCCTCGATTTCTTCTCTCATGGGGTTCCAAGGTCTCAACATCCCCTTCTAATGGCTCATTTCTCTTTTGTTTCGCTCCTTCGGTTCGTATTCATTCCATCGCATCTACTCAGTCCTTTCTTGTTCCTCTTAACACAGCAACGGAACCATTTGTTGGTTATCAATTCCCTTATCAGGTTGTCTAAGTTATTGAACTAGGGTTCATGTCATTTGGTGATGCAGGCACAATCTTACGCACTCTACATCCGCTCACAGGATAGTTCAAATTCCCCTTTGAGCCGAATTAGCTCTTTCTACTCCCTGCTGGAATCCCTGATGAAAACCCGATCCACAAGTCCTTCTCTTTTCCCTGTCACGGCCTATGCACGTGCCTGTGACCTTTCCCCGATTTAATTTCGGGTTTCGAGGTTTTGGGGTTTCGTGATCCTTGACGTCAAGAGTTCCTATCCTCTTGAATCTTCGATCCCCGACTTGCCGATGCGCTCCTTTCATCCTTATCCCCTCCTGGCTATGCTCTGGTCCATGCGACCTCCTCTTATATGACCACAGTCATACTCCTTGTCAGGATTCAGGGTTTCACGATCCTCGATGTCACGAACCTCTGTCCTCACAATCTCCCGATCATCTATTTGTTGATACATCACTTTACGCGTGAGCCCTCCTGGCTAAGCTCTTGGCCCATATGACCACTATCCCACAAGACCACATCCTTGTCTCCTATCGGGGTTTCGGACATCGCAATATCGAAATGCATAAACCCCATGTCCACAGGATTCCCGATATTTCGATCCACGATTTCCCGATGTGGCTCTCGTATCGGGACCTTTCCCGAAGGCTTCGATCGCTGCCACGCATCCCTTCAAGATGGACGGTCCTGATCGCCTCTCACGATTTCGCAAATTCCGATTTCCTGGATGCCTCATCTTTAGGACTCACGAAATGTCGAACTCCAATGCGCCAAAGTACCAACGAGCACTCGATCTCCACCATGCGTCTCCACAAACGGACGGTTCAGATCGGTTCCAGGACTTTTCCCATGGAAATCCCAGATCTCCTATCCTGGTGACTCCCAATTTCACGAACTTCGATATCCCGATGCCTGACGGGACTTTTTCTTGGCATGACAAGGGTTAAACCCCATGCACCTCCTATCCAATCCGACGGCTGACGGGATTTCTGAATGAGATCCAACGACTCACGATCTTCCCCTTCTGTGCACTTCTCCTGCCTCCTTCCTGGACGTGAAAAACCTTCCAACGGTCCAGATCTTTTCGGCTATTCCAACGGCTGATGCTTCTCGCTCCTGAGATGTTGTGATTTCTTCCCAGCCTTGGGAAAATTCACCAAAACTCAAAGGCCTCAACCTTTGTCCTCTTTTTCCTCTGCGAGCTCTACGATTTCGAGTCCTCACCTATGTTCTCAATAACGTTGTTCCTCCTGAGATTTTGCTCCAGAATCCTCAAAGGATTCTTTGACTCCTACGCCTTTGCAAGGTATTCACATGCACACACAGTGCTGTCTCTCCTGAGATTCTCAAACACTCATACCCCTAAGGGATTTTGTCTTTCTTCCTTCTCCCATAGATGGAGAATGTAATGCCCTCCTAGCTATCCTCTGCCTCAAGCAACCTCTTGCTGAGTCTGCAGGGTATTCAGCAACCCTGTGAAGGTCCCTCAACAGTTTCTTCCTTCAGAATATAGAACTCAAATATTTCTCTTCCCTCTATGCCTACCTGCACAATGTCTCAATGCCCACCTGGCAGAGTGTCAAGAATCCTCTATGATTCTGACTTCTTAAGAACTCACAGCAGATTTCTTTTCAATGCACTACTGTGCACATTCTCAATGCCCACTTGGTAGAGCTCCACAGAATCCTCAGTGATTATGTCTGCAACTGTGCTCTTCATACACATCCTTACCTCCAAGGTGTTCAACAACCTTGAGGTCTTTCCTGAGTTGATGATTTCAGCTCTTGTGCCCGCAACACGTCTTCGTCTGAACCCGCAGAGTTCAGAAGTGCATCCTTTGTGCACGACTATCAGAACCCGCAGTGTTCTGTCACACCCTCCTGGTATGAAGCCTCAAATACCTCTCAAGCCTGAAACCAAGAACTCCTGCAAATGCATAAACAAACATACATTCACAGCATAAAAGAACACTCACAGACATCCATTTAACACACAGTAGTGCAGGAAAAACTCCTCTTTGTATTGAATATGGCAAATGCCTGTTTATACAAGGTGTTCCTGAGCACGACCCGTAACAAGGTATCGTCTCTTCTCTCTTCTGCTCTCTACTCGTAGACTCTCCTTTCTATGTTGTCCTCTCTATCTCAACTTAACTTCTAAAGAGATACAATTCCTCCTTTACATGAGGGGGCTCTTCGAGCTATTCCCTCCAATATACCTACGCTATTCAATTACATTGAATGGGTTGTCTAGTCCAGCATCTGGATCTAGATCTTAGCCTTACAAACATTAAATTCCTACTTATCTACAGCCTGCGTAAAGGCACGGCTTCCCATCTCAACAGCTTAAACATTAAATTACATTCAATTCAGAATCAAAATGAGGACTGCGCCTCTCTTCAGCTTTGAATGCATGTGCTCGACGTGGCTTGTTGGCTGGTTGGATGACGTGGAGAGATGCTCCTACATCATTTGGGGTTCCAACAAAGCCTCTAAAACTATCGGCCCTCCTGGTGAACCAGAAGGAAACACATCACCCGGAAGACGCTGTGCAATCTCACCTGAGATAGCTTTAAATGGGTCATTGTAAGACTCATGTGTTTACAGCCTAGGACAGAGTAGGGGTTAGGGGTTTCTTGCTTAAGGTCAGAAACCGTGAGCTATAAGGGAAACTACTTATTCCTTGGATTCACATATGAATATCCCACAGTTTAATTTAAGCAAAGTATAAACATATTCATAACAATGTATTAACTCATTCGTCAAGCTTAATCGTTAATTGTTGAAAGAAAGAAGAGACATGCATACATTTAACACATTACATGAGGATTACCATGGTTCACCCTCTCGTGGGATACATCCACAAAGATTTGTCTCTTGGCTCTTTTATTATGGCAGTTCTGTATTCCTGGCGCCACGCGCTTATAATTCTCCATCAACAAGGTAAGATCTATGTGAGGCGAACTAGATCGCACTAGGCTCCATGGCCTATGGTCTAATCCTCAGATATACCTTCCCTCGTATCTCCTTTTCTCAACAGCTTACAAAATCGGTTCATACCACTCAAAACATTAAAGAGAATTACTAACAACTACTAACGA
This sequence comes from Picea glauca, assembly GCA_000966675.3. Classification (NCBI taxonomy): domain Eukaryota; kingdom Viridiplantae; phylum Streptophyta; class Pinopsida; order Pinales; family Pinaceae; genus Picea; species Picea glauca. Next base: position 4,124 of record JZKD02S2282148.1, on the reverse strand, counting down.
ACAACCCTATATGATACTTTCGTATCTATATTTATACATTTCAGGCTCTTCAGCCTTTTACCGAATATTACCAAAACCCTAACCCTTCTTACGTTAGTTATTTATCCTGTACACGTGTTTTTCCTCCTCCATCTATCTCTTTCATTTGTGCACTCTTTCTTGCATGCGCACGTGTTGTTCTTTTGCCAGTTGTTACTTCAATTTTCTGCACGCTTTCTTTCCCATGACCGTTCTTCTTTCCTCTTCGGCCTGGTGCCAACACAAATACATTTAACGAGTGTGAAAGAGACAAGTTCACTTGGTAATCCTTTTATTTTTTAGAGAATTGGAAAATAACTTAACCAAGACTCGAGGGGAGTCCCATCGGTAAAGGTTAGAATGCTTGTGAGTAAGGATATGGGATTCGAATGCAAATTCATATCAGAACTATAAGGAACGTCTGGTCCTTATAAGGAATAACTTATGCATGGGCAACAAATGGCACAAAGGTTCTAACTAGAGCACCCATGTTTGGTAAGCCTCTACCACTTAATAATGACACTTCTACTAGCAGTAAGAAAGTTGTGTGTCACTATAAATGGGTTCGTACCTAGGGTGTATGGATCACGACCATAGGATGATGCAAGGGTGTGAAATGGAGTGACAACCTATCCTATATGTCGGTGAAATAATAGACCTTATGAAGGCATGAATGGGCTATATGACCCTATAAACTGCAAAAACTCATGGACAAAACCACCAAAAACCAAGTCTTTCCACTGCACTATTAGTCCATAAGGTAAAAAATTAGCACATACTATAGGAAATGGGTAAAAGTTTTTTTTACTAATAGTAAAAATACACCATTTTACCATACCATTTGAGTTTTTTCACCCACATAGTGCATTTTAGGTCATTTTTCCCACGATCTTCAAGTGTCAATTGTGGGAGCTACAATCAACGAAATCAGCAACTGTCTGGACCAAGTAAGTGCCCATCCCCTCTACTTCAATTTCGATGGTTTAAAATTCAATTTTAGGCCCCATTTTTTAGTATTAGAGGGCGTAATATGGAAATTAGGGAATACGTGGGTGACAGTTCATCGAGTCACATGTATGACCCCATATATGTGGGAAAATCGGAGCCTTCCCACATATATGCATCCCTATACGTGATTGTTACCAAGTTACCCACGTACAAGTCCGTGAACAACATTTTTGAAAGGTTTTAACTCAAAAAATGGTTTCTCCTTTGCATGATGGTGATTGAATGGAGGGAGAGGGAGCATGAAGAGATAGATGCAGAAGTGGGAAGGGATGTAAGGGCCCAACAATATTTAAAGAGATGTGGTCTTTATAAATTTTGGCTCTCAAGGGAATGAGGGCTCAAGTAAGTTTATTCCAGTTGCTAGTAAACTATTGGGAGCTAGAGATAGAGTCCTTCAACTTCGATGGGAAACCATTGAGGATTGAAGTGGATGATATATACTTCATCATAGGATTGTCTCTTTAAGGTGAGGTATTGAATCTCAAGGCCCGAGGGGCTAGGGGTGGTATGACTATGGAGGAGTACATTGCCACCCATTGTGTTGCAGGCACAGATAAAGTAGGGATCCAACTCTTAATCAGAGCGATCGAGAACCTGAGATTAAACATCATTGTGCTTCTACTCACATGGAATTCAAGGTCGGCCTCATTGAACCATGCATCAAGTCCGCTCATGTTCTATGTGGTGGAGTGTTTAAGACACACTATTTATGACTAGTGCACCTCACGTTTGGATAACATGAAAATCTAGTTGACGGATTGCAAACGAGGGAAAATGAGAAATTTTGGATTTGCATCCATTCTTTGTATTTTTTTCTTTGAGAGGGTTCCAGGCTTGGGCCTTAGAGTAGATATTACTCCACATGGACAGTGTGATCCAACCATGTCACGATGGACCAACGTGATGAGGCAGCTAGGAGGTGGTAGGGTGCCAACCCCCTACAATGATGAGTTCTTTTTCTGGTGGCGACGACAGGTCATAGCCATTGACGACTACCCTTATGGAGGGATCGAATACAGAGGGGATCTGGACATGAATTTTCCACTAGGTTCCACCTACGGTGATATTGGTAAGAAATTTTTTTATATACTTCATTTTTTTGCGTTTTCAATAAAAATAAAAATAAACGCAAATATTTTTGTATGGTATCAACTATTAACAATTGATTTGTTATGCAGATGTAGGTTTGCTATGGCTGGAAGGATTACCGTAACATTAGAAGAGGGGTTTAGGAGATGATCACGTCGGAGGATATGCAGAGAGAGTGTTGCAGAATGTGCAGGGGAACCTATCTCAATTGATGCATAGGATTCCTATAGTTCAAGTGGAGGATCTGCCAAAGGTGATGCAGCAACAGGTGGTGGGTGTACCCTGTGTGTGGGTGTGACTCTTCCTATGTCTCGAAAATTCTGTAGTGTGCTATCATGATATGCATCGAGAGCCATAGGCATAGATTCCATGGTCATTATATACCAACCAGATATGTATTTTTAGGGTGTGATCCCCATTTTGTACTATGACACCATATTTTTTGAACTCGAAAGGATGAAATATAAAAAATTTGGTCTTCGGATTTACTTATATATGTTATAATGTGTAAATGAACGTGTTTTTTTATTATTAGTTATGTGACAAACGCCAATCTAAAATATAATTAGCATATGCATCAGATACATGATTATAACTTCTAGGTATGTGATTATAAGTAAGAAAATCAAAGTATTGTTCCAAAATTTGTACCCTTAGGAATCATCGAAGTAGAGTAGGATCCTACACACAATAAATGTCGTTTAACTGACATATGACTAAATAAGAGTCCAGTTGAACCTCTAAATACCGAACACCATGTGAAATGGCATCGCATAATAGCTCTATAATGACGCTATACTCAACCACATTATTCGTTGATGGCTCCAGATGAACGCCACTTGAAGACACCAGTTGGCCCTAGGGTGAGTAAATGACCCAAGATGTGGAAGACATGTTCCACGTATGACGACTGGCACCATCCATGAATCCTAAGTAAACTGAAGACTTGGTTGACATCTTCCAACCAAGGAAAAACTTGATAAGCAAGTCGATGACACAAAGAAAAATATGTATATACACTACGATACACTAGAATACAAAAGGTCACACCCAAGCTTTGAGGGCTAAAGAGTAATACCTTTTAAGTTAGAGCCCATTTATGGGCTCATCCATCATATTCCCATCACAATATTCCAATTCATAGGCTCCTTTCTCTAACACATGTCACATGATATAAGGACCATGCCACATGGGGTTGAACTTTCCTGCCCCCAATGGTTCTTTGGTTTGGTCATACAGGAGAACCAAGTCACCCTCAACGTACTACCGAGGATAGACATATCTATCATATTGAACCTTAACACTTGTTTTATTTTATTTGATATCCATAGATGCATCTCGACGCTTCTCATCGAGATGCTCTAGGTGTACGAGGGCTTCTTCAAGATCAAATGTGTCAAGTAGGATCTCAATTGACAACTTGAGGGAAGGGATTTCGCATCCAATCAAGAGAATCAAATCCACTCCATGTACTAATTGAAAAGGAGAGAAACCCTGTGAAAGTATTTACCAAGATTTGATATGCCCAAAGTGCAGGGTAAAGCATCATATGCCAGTCATATTTACTATGGTTGATAGTTTTTTGCAAGATGGTCTTGAGAGATTTATTCACCACCTCTAATTATCCAGTTTCCTATGGATATTAAGGGGAAGAATGATTGTGCTTAAACCCCAATTTTGATGCTAACTCTTTCATCATTTCATTATGAAAGTGATTTTCATGATCAGTGACAATCTCTCTTGGGATTTTGAACCGGTCTATAATTTGGTTGAATACGAAGAATGTTGTAGTCTTACCATCAGATTTAACAGTAGGCATGGCCTCTATCCATTTATTAAAGTAATCCATGACCACAATAGCATGTTGGTTTCCCACATCCAAATCCGGGTTACAATCCATAAAATCTACCCCCACATGGTGAAGGGACCGATGGTGACAACTGGGTGAAGAGGGGTTGGGTGCGGGCGCATTTTCCAAGTGAACACCTAGAAAGGGTGACACTTATTGA
>JZKD02S2282126.1:12105-25883 GCA_000966675.3 Picea glauca | reverse complement strand
TGAGGCCATAGAGGAAGAATATGGCATGGGAGATCTAGTTGATCTACCCATTTGCAGGGAAGAAGTGTAGTGGAGTAGGCTGCAAAAGGAGAGCCATCCATGGGAGCAGCTATATGAGATAATTGAGGATATCAGAAGGTTGATGATCAAATCAACATAAGTGATCAACAAAGGGAAGATGAGTAGAGGAGAACCTGCCATAGCAGTAGGGAAACAACAATAGAAGCAAAGCAATGGAGCAGATGGATAGCTCCAGAGAGCAGTTTGGGATCTGGGTGGATTTCAACAGAGCCTGGAAGCTCATGAGCAGGAGCTCATGATTTTCACAGTTGAGGAGTATGATGCAGGAGCATTGCTCCAAGCTAGCTAGCCAGCACATCAAGCATGCATTCAATGGAAAAGGAGAGGCTCATCCCTCTCACTTTCAAATTTCAAATTTGAATTTAATTGTATTAAATGATTGTAAGGATGGTAGAGCCAACACCATGCTTGTACGCAGGCTATAGTTACTTGGCCCTTTAATGTTTTGTAAGGCTGAGATCTAGATCCAATTTGGACTAGACAACCATTCAATGCAATTCATTGAGAATTAATGAGAGCTAGTGAGAATGGAGGGAAGAGTTTGAGGAGCCCCCTTTTGTAAAAAAGGATCCTTTGTATCTGTAGGAAGTTAGTCTGTAGAGAGGCAGAGAAGAATAGAGAAGAGAGAAGAAGTCGTGACTCTGTTGTAGTCTGAGCTCGAACACATTGTAATCAAACCTTGATGTTAATACAAAGAAGTTTTTTTTGCATATTGTTGTTCATGTGTTAGTAAGTTCATGAATGAATGTCTTTATGTGTTTATGATATGTTGTAGATGCATGTTAAGTTCCATCTGCAGGAGATAGATAAAGTTTCCTATCTGTGAATTCTTTGATTTCAGGTTTGGGTTCTTTGTGGCTTCATGCAAGAGGTTGCATGATAGAACACTCCGGGTTCTGTAGGCCAGTGCATAGAGTGCACTTCTAAATTCTACGGAATTTAGACAAAGAAGTGCCAGGAGGGTGCACTAGAGGGAGTCATTGACTCAAGGAGGAGGCCTCAAGGTTGTTGAACACCTTGGAGGTAATACTGTGCAGAGGAAGGAACAAAGATAACAGAATCACTGAGGGTTCTGTGGAAGCTCTGGCAGGAGGGCATTGAGTAAGTGCATAGAGTACACAAAAGGAACTCTATTTCAAGTTCAGTGAGAAGACAGAGTCACTGAAGACTATGTGGAAGCTCTGCTAGGAGGGCATCGAGCGAGTGCAAGGAGTGCATCAAGAAGAACTCTCTTTCGAGTTCTGAGATAAGAGAAGTGTCATGGGAGAAGACACACACAAGGTTGTTGAATACCCTATAGACTCTGTAAGGTGTGCATCAAGAAGAAGGACACCAGGAGGGAATGAGGTATTTCCTTCCAAGAAACGAACTCAAATCTGAGTTATTCGAAATCTCCGCAGCACAAGGAGTGTCCGAGAGTGGACTTGTTCTAAGTCCATAAGCTCATAAGAGAAAGTGCAAGAAGAACACGCACAGAGAAAACCTTTCGATGTTTCTGAGTGGACAAAGCTCAGAAGGGGAAGCGTTTCTATAGTGCAGACGAGACCCAAGGGAACTAGGCTCATAAGAGAATTGTCGAAGGGTGAGTCCTTCAAATGTGAAAATATTCCAAGGGAAGGGAAGAAGAACATGCTCAGGTAGGAGCAACAGTAGCCATTGGATCGGTACTGAGAGGAGAAGATCTAGACTATTGAATATATGTCCAAGCAGCAGGAGGAGAGTAGCTAAGACGGATGATGGAGACACTTTATGGAGAAGTGTCGAGTTGCCGTGAACCGTCAGATCCAGAAAAGGTGTGCGAGGTTTAAACCTCGTAACTGCAGAAGGAGGGTACCAATTTATTGGCGAGAAGTCCTTGAGAAGCAGAGGCGGATGGTTAGAATTGTCTGAGGAGAATTTGTGAAGTCGCGAGGACCATAGGATCAAAGGGAACTACAATGAGGTTAGAGGCCAGTGAAACCCATCACCTTGGGATCCAGGATCAACGTGAACCATTGATCATACTTTGTGTAAGTCGTTAGATCATATCGCGAACTCCAGGTTCGTAAGTTTGGGAGGGCAAACCAAATTCTTGGTTTTGCATGAAGTTCTGAGTTGTGAGGAACAGGAAAGGAGATCCAGACCATTAGGTCCAAGCCACAGAAGAGTCATTGGATCAGAAGCTTTGCGGGGTATCGTGTATCAGAGGTTTGGGAGTTGAAAGAAATTATTTTCGACTATAGAGGTCATGAAGTGCCAAGCACTGAGGGCTCGGGGGAACATGTGTCACATTCGTTAAGTGGGGACCGCGTGGTTGATAGGTGGTGTAACGTAGAGCGCCTAAAGAAAATTGGAAGCGGGTGATAAGTGGAGGACATACATCGCCTGGGAAAGGATTCAACCCATTGTTGACTTATCGCGTCTCGTGGATTCGTGAAGGAGGAGCATGAGGGCTCAACAGTCCAACTCGTGAACCCACGAGTTGTGAGTAGTGCTAGCACTTAGCCCTAGCTAATGGTTATGTGTGGGAGACGCTAAAAAGGAGGAACTATTAGCACATAATCATGTAGGGGGTACTCTCCTGAAAGAAGCGTCCCCTTGGGAAAAGAAGGAGATTCAGAAAACCCATTTTTTCCAAAGCTTAGAGGGTGGGCACGTCATTTTAATGAGCATGCAGTTTCGGATGGCCAAGATTTTCACGTCGAGATCTGTGGCTGAGGTTTCATTTCGGCCCCCTCGCCATTTTTTCTTTATCAGGGGGGGTCCAGAATTGGGCGCGCATCTCTCAAACGGTCAAGATTGAGGCACCTAGATCAATGGCGCTCGAGCGATTCTAGACCCCCTCTACCATTCTGCCTTTAATCGGGGGGGGGTCTGGAATGGTGTGGTATTGATGTGGAGCCCCCTTCCTACTGTGTTTCCTTCTGTACTTCTTTCTCCCCTGCCATCTGTTATCCACTTAACCACGTGACATGGCCCATTTCCTTTCGCCCCTCTTCGTCCTTCGACATCTGTCCTGCTCCTTTCCACGCTAGCCTCCCATAAATAATGTGTTCCCCATTACCATTTGACCCTGTCACCTTCACACCTTCTTGTTGTTGTGTGTCTCACCCCTGTTGTTTCCATGATCACTCCCTTTCCCCTTTCCACACTAAGCATGCCAGATCATCCACGCCTTATCCATTATACTGTTCAGCTGATCCAGGTGGCACTATGAGAAGACCTCCACATCCTAGAGGGAAGAGTTGACCCGGATTGTTCTTGATCCCAAGAAAAGAGTTATTGAAGTTGTTGGAGGTGGTTAGACATCGTCTCCACCATAAATGGAAAGTCCGACAAAGGATTAAAAGCATGTTGATTCATCTGCAGGACAGTCAGGAGTTTGATTGCGTCTGTCATAAGTGCATGATCGTCCAGAGTCTGCATGCGCAGACTGCTAGAAGACATGCAAATGCAATGTTTTAAATGCAGTGTCTCGTTTTCACTGTTGTTGTTTTGTTTTGAGTATATGTAGGCATTTTTGCCATTTTTGTAATCTATCGATGGTTGAGCTAGGCTCCTGATTGTAAATTTTTAATGAAGCACTGGCTTCTCTGGTTATGTATTGGAACTTGAGACTTATTTCCTTATGAATGTTAGCTTCTTTCCATATCTTTGTTTACACTGTGTTAGAACGGCTCGGAATTGAAGGATCCAGTCGAGTTGCACTGTTATAGGATGATGTAGATTGGATCATTGTAATAGTTGCATTGTCTCTAATCAGTTCTTCTATTTTCTCATTGCTGAATGATTTGGAATTGGAGGATCCAGTCAAGTCACTCTTCAGTTCCCCGAAATTCAGAACCAAGAGGATCTTGTATTTTGATCTTTTCTTCCTCAAGCTTTTGAAAGGCCTAATGCCCGAGGTAGACTTTCTCACTTATCTCACCAAGTCTTCCACCTGCTCATTTTACAATCAACTCACTGACAAAAGTTAGATCAATACCTCTTTTGTTCTTTACATACCAGGCCTGGTCCCTGAGTTAGAATGATACCTTCCTGGGTCTCTACCCATTTGATCACCCATTAAATTTATTCATGACATAAATTGATGGGCATTGGGCTTTGCTCCTACCGCAATCCAGGAGTGACTTCTAATGCTAACATTTATGGCACCGTTTTCGAGGACGAAGTTGAATATTTTCCCCGATATTGAATGACAATGATTAGATGATTTTGAAGGTGCATCAGATATCAAAACTATCAAGATTGCTACTGTGCACCTAGTGACTCCACTGACGTGACTCCGTTGGGCGACCCCAGTGGTTCCAACTCATAAGAAACTCCATTGTTTCATTTGTGGCTTCTAGAGGTAGACACATAAGGCCTACTCCTCAGCTGTCGTTAGCGCCACCTAAAGCTGATCCAGAGAATATCATTAGAAAGGAAAATTCCTCTGAAGGTGGTACTTCTACTACTAAAATAGGTATTTCTGGTGATTTTGAAGATTTTTTAGAAACTCCAACCCCTTCATTTTGTCCTGTTTTATTACCATCTGTCGGAGTTTCTCGTAGTCTAAATTTCGGGAGTGTTCCTGCTAGATTTTCTCCTCCTGGTCTCGAATTAGTAGGAGAAACTCTTGTCACTCTCCTCTCCTTCGAGGTGGTACCCTGGTTCATACCCAGTGCCTCTGAAGATTCTCCTACCCTAGGTTTTACTACCCCTCCTCCTGTTATTACTATTGTTGAGGGAAGGGAAATTTATGTTCCTTTAAGCCTGCAAGCCTTCTCTCCAGATTAGCTGTAGTTCCCCTCCCATTTTTTAAGGTCATCTCCTGTCTTTCCGCTTCAAACCTCATCTCCTCCTAGTTCCCCCACATCTGTTGTTCCTATGGTTGGTGCTAATCCCCCTCTAAATAGAATGGACACCATATTATATTCCATATATGCTCCCTTAATCCTACCTCAACCTGTGAATCCTCTCCCTACTGGAGATTACCTAAAATATATGCCCAATTTCATTGGGGAAGAGGACATAACTACAGAGGAGCACCTGGCTACTTTCTACAGTTATGCAGACAACCTAAACATTGAAAATGAAGATGTCTGGATGAGAGTCTTCATATAGATCCTGGACGACGAGGTGGGGAAGTGGTTTAGGAGATTGGCCCCTAGATCTATTGCTGGGATTGAATCTCTAGATAGTTCTTTCCTAAGGTAGTGGGGAGATAAGAAGGATTTCATGTATTACATGACATAATTCAGGTCTTTGAAGAAAATGGGAGGAGAGTCTCTCTCAGATTTATCCAAAAGATTCAATAAGATGTATAATAAGATCCCTCCTGAGATAAATCCCACAGAAGCCTCTACCAAGATTTCTTATGCTAGTGCATTCGACCCTGACTTTTGTCTTCTATTGAGAGAAAGAAGAGATACTTCCCTAGCTCAAATGAAAGATGTGGCCATAGAGGTGGAATCTAATGTTTTGGCAGTTGACAGACTGAGGAATAAGACTGATGCAGATAGGAGAAAGGGAAGATCCAAAGCGTCAACTTCTAGCACCTCTGTGCCTCACCCTCAAGTGGATGAATTGAACAAGATAGTAAAGTCTCTGTCTACAGAGATGGAGAAAATGAAGGTGGAGGGGAAGCAAGAATACAAAAATCCGCAAAATGCCAAAAACAAAGGAAGCTTCAGGAGGCCAAACAATATTTCTCCCCTAACTATGCAGAGAGACCAGAGAGGAAGAGATAGAGAAGACCAAAAAATTCAAGCCCCTCTTCAAAATAATTTTGTGGCTAATGAAGAAGAAGGGGAAACAAACGGGCTTGATCCCGAAATCCACTACTTCAGAGAAATTCCTCCTTTTCCTCATCTCACTCAAGCAACATACGAGGAATCTATCATGTACAGTCAGCTAAATGAGCTTAGCAAGGGAGACAAGGCTAGCAGAAGCCAAAGCAGGTACAACCTGAGGTCCAAGAAAAAGATAGGAACCACCGATGTTCCTGAACATCTCACTAGAAAAGAGAAACATGTTAATGAAGTAGCAGACAATGATGAAGGTAAGAAGGCCCAACCCCTCTTTCCAATGGTCCAGAGTCATGTTCTTAAAGTAAGAGAAACCCCAAAGCTTACATCTTCTTTAACTTTGAGCATGAAATTCAGGAAATTAGAATCCATGTGCCCCTCTCTGAACTGATCAAACATGAAGTGTTCAAAATATGCCTCTTCAAGCTATTACAGTCTGAAGCCTCATGCCTTCCCATAGACTCCATCAATTTGCAATATGAAAAGCCTGTTGTCATTCTAGGTCCTATGGTAGAAGACATGAATGATTCATCCCCTCCCTTCTACACATCCTTGAACATACATGACAAGGTACTACACAACTGTTTGATGGATTCAGGGGCTTCCCACAACCTCATGCCCAAAATTGTCATGGAAGAATTAAGACTAGAAGTCACCAGAGCCTATCATGACCTCTATTCCTTTGACTCCAGGAAAGTTCAATGCCTAGGAGTCATCAAAGACCTGGTCGTAACCTTGTTTCAATTTCCCATGAAAAGTGTGGTCATGGACATTGTAGTGGCCGATGTCCCCCCCAAGTGGTATGTTGTTATCAAGATCTTGGATAAAAAGACTGGGGAGAACTCTGGAAATGGACCTAACCTATGCTATTATTCCTATGTTTGGAGGAGAACATATGAGACTATATAGAGAAGCCCAACTGGCCTATATAATCAGTGATGAAGCCAATCCTACCAACCATCCTATCTTTTTCCTTGATACTGATTTAGGTTCCAGTTTGTTGCAACTCACTAATGCCCCCGAGCCTCTTCTAAAACTCAGAAAGCATCCCACCACTTCTCATGAATTTTCTTCCTCCATCACCTCCGTATGAAAAATGTTTTTTGATGGAGCCTCTTCTAGGGAAGGTGCTAGTGCCAGAGTATTTTTTGTGTCACGTTCTCAATAAACCATATCTCTGTCATACAAGATAGAATTTGAAACAACCAACAATGTGGCAGAATATGAAGCTCTTGTTGTAGGATTAAGAGCTACAAAGGAAATGGTAATTAAGGAGGTATCAGTGTTCGGGGATGCATAATTGATAGTCCAGCAGATCAAAAGCGCTTATTAGGCCAAGAATCCTCGACTCAAGAGTTACAAAAATGAGGTATGGGACCTAATCAAAAGTTTCTTCTCAGCATTTAACATTTCTTTCATCCCAAGAGAGAAGAACACAGTGGTAGATTCCTTGGCTACATCAGCAAGCAATTTCAAAGTGCCCTTGCCACCCAAGTTCAGATACGATGTAGAAGTAAAATACAGGCCCTCCATACTTGACAATGTCAAACATTGGAAGGTGTTCGAGGATGATCTTGATATCAAAAGATTCTTGGATACTGTCAAAGAATTTTCAGAGATGCATATTGACCAAGACTTTGTTTCTGAAGAAAATCTCGATGGTGGTAATTTTCTGAGTAAGATTGCAGAGCATGGCATTATGCAACTGCCCAACAATCATATTCCAAGGGGATTGGTTCCTTTGGAAAGACTTTTTGATAGGAATGATGTGGCATTGAAACAAAAAATTTCAGTTTATGAAGTTGATACAATTCAGTGCAACATTGGCACCGAGAATGAACCCAACTTTGTTAGATTGTCAAGAAGTCTGACAAAGGAGAAGAGGGCTGAATACACTAAAATGTTGAGGGAGTTTTCTAATATTTTCACCTGTACCTATGAAGATATCAAAACTTATGACACTTCTATCATTGAGCATAAAATCCCATTGAAAAAGGAGGCAAATCCATTTAGGCAGAAGCTAAGACAGATCAATCCTATGTTGTTGCCTATCATGGAGAGATAAGTGAAGAAGCGGCTACATGCCCAGACCATCGTGCCATTGAGATATTCAGAGTGGGTGGCCAAATTGGTCCCTGTAAGGAAGAAGGCTGGAGAAATTAGACTCTATGTAGATTTTAGAAACCTGAACAGGAGCTCACGAAAGGATAATTACCCCTTACCAAAGATGGAACATATATTGCAGAGGGTAACAGGAGCATCAAATATTTCCATGATTGATGTCTTCTCTGGCTACAATCAAATCTCTGTTCTGCCTGAGGACAGGGAAATGATGACATTTACCACTCCATGGGGTACATTCATGTATGCTAAAATGCCTTTTGGGTTGATGAATGCAGGGGAAACATTTCAACGTGCCATGGACATAGCTTTCATTGGGGAAAAATATAAGTTTGTGGTCATATATTTGGATGACATAACAATCTTTTCCAAATCTAATAAAGAACACTATTTTCATCTTAGGAAAGTTTTTCTGAAATGAAGGAGTTTTGGCCTCTCATTGAATCCCAAAAAATCTTTGTTCGCCATGAAGGAGGGAAGGTTACTGGGCCACATAGTATCCGCAGAAGGAGTCAAAATTGATCCTATCAAAGTTGAAGCAATCCAAGCCTTGTCAATCCCAAGATCCAGGAAATAAGTTTAGTCTTTCCTTGGTAAGATTAATTTTCTAAGGAGGTTTGTTTCTAACTTTGTTGAGGTGGTAAAGCTTATAAAAACCATGTTGATAAAGGAAAATGAAGTGAGGTGGACCTCTGAATCTCGAAATTCCTTTGAGCAGATGAAGAAGGCCTTGACAGAAGCTCCTATGCTTATCAGTCCCGATTAATCAAAGGATTTCTTTATTTTCTCCTTTGCCTCATCTGACACAGTGGCTGTTGTTTTTTTACAGAAAAACGAGGCCRGGCTAGAGCAGCCTATTKCCTATTTTAGCAGATCCCTAAGGGATGCCAAGGTYAGGTAYRCCATTATGGAGAAGTAGGMCTATGCCCTGGTAAAGGCTCTCAAAGCCTTTATAACCTATGTCCTGTAGTCRAAGATCATTTCCTATGTCCCCTYGACTGTTGTTAARRACATTCTTATTCAACCTGATATAGACGGGAGGAGGAGTAAGTGGATAGCCAAKATCCTTGAGTTTGACTTGGAAATAAGGCCTACCAAATTAATCAAAGGTCAAGGTTTAGACAAGCTATTGGCTGAAGYAAATTACAAAGCTTTGGGGTTAGGTTTCATYAATGAATGCTCAGGAAATCAACAGTATTAGCTGTCTGATGCAGACCCTCAAGMAGAATCCTCGTTGGCTCGATGTCCTTGGTATAAGGATGTCATTTATTTTCTACAAGAGTTGCGGCCTCYAGATGGACTRCAAAGAAACAAKGCAAGAGCTYTGAAGCTCAAAGCAGTCAGATACTGCCTTGTCAATCAAGTTTTATATTGGAAAGATCCCCTGGGGGTGATTTTGAAATGTATGAATCCAAAAGAGGCTGACAAGATCATTGTTGAATTTCACAATAGCCTATGTGGAGGGCATCATTTCTGGAAGACCATAGCCTACAAAATTCTCAAGGATGGGTACTAGTGGCCCACCTTATTCACTGATGTATGTAGAAAAGTCAGAGCCTGCATCAAATGCTAAATATTTTTAGGAAAGAAAAAAATTAAATCTCTTCCTTTAAAGCTTGTAGTTGTTTCGGGACCTTTCCAGCAATGGGGCCTAGATTTTATTGGAGAAATCCACCCTGCTTCCAGTGGGTAGCACAGATGGATCCTAATTGCCATGGATTTCTTTACTAAGTGGATAGAAGCTATTCCCACAATGAGTTCTTCCCACAAGGTAATCATTGGATTCCTGGAGGGCCTCATCACAAGATTTGACTACCCGAGCAAAATTGTCATTGACATCGCAACCTCTTTCAAGGATGAGTCATTATCCAAGTTATGTAAGCAATTCGGGATCAAACTAATTCACTCCTCCCCATATTATCCCCAGGGAAATGGTTTAGCAGAGTCTCTAACAAAATCCTGATAAGGATCATCAAAAGATTGTTGGAAGACAACAAAAAGGCCTGGGATTCAAAGTTGAAATTCGCTCTATGGGCCGATCGAGTGACCACAAAGAGATCTATAGGCATCTCCCCTTTCCAATTGGTTTATGGATCAGAATTTGTTTTCCCTTCTCAGCTAGCCATTCTTGTAGCAAAGTTCTTCTATGATTATCAAGAAGAGCCTGATGATATGATCAGAAGAATTCATCAACTGGTAGGTTCAACATGCCAGAGAGCAGGTAATGAACAAAATTCAGGACTAGCAGCAGAAGATAAAGTAGGATTTTGACAAAAAGGCCAAGAAGAGTTTCATATAGGAGACCTAGTGCTGAAATGGGATGCTCCTAAACAAGACAAGGGAAAACACACCAAATTTGAAGCCCTATGGGTCGGGTCCTTCAAAATCTCTGAAGTATTTTCAAATAATACCTATAGGTTGCCAGATTTGAAGGATCAAGAAGTTTTCAATGGACCTGTGAATGGGCATTTCCTGAAAATATGTTTTTCTTGAGCCACACATGGCTCATCTACGATTGTATATATTGTTTTCTTTTATAGTTAAGTTTAAATAGTGATTCCATAGCCCAATAGCAAGGCACTGAATCTACAAAAGAGTTCTCGGTAGCTCACAGGGGGTGTGCCGTCCCCCATGGAGCCTAATGTTAGCACATAATTATGTAGGGGGTACTCTCCTGAAAGAAGTGTCCCCTTGGAAAAAGAAGGAGATTCAGAAAACCCCTTTTTTCCAAAGTTTAGAGGGTGGGCACATCATTTTAATGAGCATGCAGTTTCGAATGACCGAGATATGCCCGCCTAGATCTACGGCTGAGGTTTCATTCCAAACCCCCTCTTCATTCTACCTTTATCACAGGGGGGGTCCAAAATTGGGCATGCATCTCTCAAACGGTCGAGATAGAGGTGCCTAGATCAATGGTGCTCGAGCGATTCCGGACCCCCTCTGCCATTCTTCCTTTAATAGGGGGGGGGTCTGGAATGGTGTGGTATTGACGTGGGGCCCCCTTCCTATCGTGTCGCCTTCTGTACTGCTTTCTCCCCTGCCATCTGTTCTCCACTTAACCGTGTGACATGGCCCATTTCCTTTGGCCCCTCCTCGTCCTCCGACATATGTCCTTCTCCTTTCCACGTCAGCCTGCCATAAATAATGTGTCCCCCATTACCATTTTATCCCATCACCTTCACCCCTTCTTCTTGCCATGTGTCTCACCCCTATTGTTTCCATGATCACTCCCTTTCCCCTTTCCACGCTAAGCATGTCAGATCCTCCACGCCTTATCCATTAGACCGTTTAGCCGATCCAGGTGGCACTATGAGAAGACCTGCACGTCCTAGAGGGAAGAGTTGACCTGGATTGTTCCTGATCCCAAGAAAGAAGTTATTGAAGCTATTGAAGGTGGTTAGACATTGTCTCCACCATAAATGGAAAGTCCGACAAAGGATTAAAAGCATGTCGATTCATCTGCAGGACAGTCAGGAGTCTGATGGCATCTATCATAAGTGCACGATCATCTAGAGTCTGCATGCGCAGACTGCCAGAAGACATGCAGATGCAATGTTTTAAATGCAGTGTCTCATTTTCACTGTTGTTTTTTTGTTTTGATTATATGTAGGCATTTTCTTCATTTTTGTAATCTATCGATGGTTGATCTAGGCTCCCGATTGTAAAGTTTTAACAAAGCACTGGTTGCTCTGGTTATGTATTGGCACTTGAGACTTCTTGCCTTATGAATGTCAGCTTCTTTCCATCTCTTTGTTTACACTGTGTTAGAACGGCTCGGAATTGGAGGATCTAGTCGAGTTGCATTGTTATAGTATAATGTAGGTTGGATCACTGTAATAGTTGCATTGTCTCTAATCATTTCTTGTATTTTCTCATCGCTGAATGATTTGGAATTGGAGGATCCAGTCAAGTCACTCTTCAGTTCCCCGAAACTCAAAACCAAGTGGATCTTGTATTCTGATCTTTTATTCCTCAAGATGTTGAAAGGCCTGATGCCCGAGGCAGTCTTGCTCACTCATCTCACCAAGTCTTCCACCTGCTCATTTTACAATCAACTCATTGACGGAAGTTAGATCAAGAAATATTTTGTTCTTTACATACCAGGCCTGGTCCCTGAGTTAGAATCATACCTTCCTGGGTCTCTACCCATTTGATCACCCATTAAATTTATTCGTGACATAAACTGATGGGCGTTGGGCTCTGCTCCTGTCGCAATCTAGAAGTGACTTCTAACGCTAACAACAACCATACGCGTATCATCATATTTGGTATCGGAGGTTTGGAAAAGAGGAGTCGAGGTTGTTTGACTCACGAACTCATGAGTTGTGAGTTGCGAAAAGAACTTGTGCTAAGGCCCGGTTGTGTTCATATGGAGATGTGAGGCTTGCGCGTGGTGATAAGTTGCGCAAGGTGAGTAATCACGTATGACTTGTGGATCAAATTCATGAGGTTCCAGTGAGGCCTGAAAGGACTGTTTCAGTTTTACGGATTTAAAGGAGAACGATCCTGTGTGGATATCGGCCCAAGGGTTGGGGGTCTGCTATCATCTTTGATATCATCCTGGTCCGCCTTTAGCGGTTCAGTGAGGTCCATTGGATCATCTTGGTCCTATAGTTGGGGGTTAGAATTAAGGGAATATGGGATAATATTGGTGATAAGGTTATTTTCTTGTCCAAGTTTGGAACTTGGTTGGGTCTCGACCATGGGGATTGGTTTGGGTACTTCTTTCTCTAAGAGGTTTTCTAGTGAGTCAAAACTATTATTGGTGCGGGGGCCTTTCGGATTGGGCTGGGTAGGTATTTTCTTTTTGTCTTTGCGCTTTGCTTGGAATTTTTCAAAACCTACCTTGTCCTTTTCAGATTAGGTATTTGGGGGCTCTATTTTCTTTTTTAGGGGACATTCTCAGAAAAGGTTCCCATGAGCATGGCATTTTCTACACCGAAAGGGAATGTGTTCATAGTCCAGGGTCTAGAGCTAGTCCATGTCCCTATATCTAAGGCATATTGATGTTGGCATAGATTTGGATACATTGAGGTAGACACATATATGTGTGAATGTGTTGAACCTGCACATAATAGATCTATATAAACAATAATACACACATTTGCATAGATAATTGGAAAAGGAAGAAGAAGGAGAGAAAGAATGGAAGAATTCTCATTAACCTTTATGAATAATGAATAATTTACACATGATACACTTTGTATATCTCAATGATTTCGAATTGAGGATAACCAAGTCACCATAGTGGTGGTATAGAGTGATATGGACACACACCAATAGTTATGGGAGTGAAATGCCACCTATTCTAGTCTCTTAGGCAGTTATGAGAGTGAAATGCCACCTAGTTGTGTTAACTAGTCAACTAGTCTTCAATTAACTAACTGAACATAAAGTAGTGAGGAGTTAACTTAAGGAATCCAGGCTAATGTGCCACTCTGGTGATGATACCAAGGCAATGTCAAATTAACATGGTGATGATCCCAATGTTGCATGGTGATGATCCCAATGCAACATCTAAACTCAACTCAACTAGTCAAACTGAAGTGTGAACTGAAAGAGAATATTCTCCAGGTGGAATATTCTATCCTAAAATATAGGAAACTAGATAAGGACTAATTATGACTAATAAACAAATAAAAGCCTTAGGAAAAATAAATCCTAGGTGTGTGTGAAGTAACTCCAACACCCCCCCTGAAAATCACTATGGTGAAAATAAAGATTGGGTCCCGGCGACAAGGCCATGTTAGGTACCCAAGTACAAAAGATACACTGAACATAAAGTGAGGAAAGAGGGAAAACCTCATG
>JZKD02S2282115.1:0-10452 GCA_000966675.3 Picea glauca | reverse complement strand
CATGCTTATCTCTCTTTCCTTTTGAGCTTTTCCTTCTTTATGTTGTACTTTAGTTTATGCTCATTTAATACAATTCTTTAATAAATCACCTGACAAAAATATCTTGAATCATGTTCGTATCAGAGAAGACATCTTTGACTTGAATTGTTGAGTATGAATGTTTACTAGGGACAAGCATAAGCAGGGTGAAGGAACTCTTAAGACTTTTTGTTAGCTCCCAAAATGAATCAATCACTATGGTTTCATTTTGTGATTGATAGCATGGCTATTGGTAGTTTCCTCCAAATTTGTTTTGAGTTTTTCTAGTAGCAAAACTTAGGTTTTAATTTTTTCTTAGAAATAAGACGATCCATAAAGGTCTTCTCTTTAAAATTTTCATAAAAATATTTCAACAGCTAACGCGTGTTTTAAAGATGATAGTTAGTTGGTGAAAGCGGTGATTTTCAATAACTAAGGAGCATTTTTCACGGGTCGTTAGCTGGTGAAAGCGGCGATTTTCAACAGCGAAGGAGCGCTTCCGGCGGGCCATTAGCTGGTGAAAGAGGGGATCACGTGTGCTTTCTCCATGTTTTAAAAATCAAATGATGACATGCTCAGACCACGTCATGCAATCATTATGGTGCACTGTTGAAAGCGGATAATAATGGAGATTCAGGTTTGCACGTTTAAATCGGATTGCAAAGCAGATCTCGTTCATAAATGCATGCTTCATAATCATGGCATTGGAAATGGGGAATTTGAATCTATCATCACAGGTGAGGGAGTGGTACTACTCAGCTAGTGACATCAAATCGGCCCATCATTTCCCCAACACGCATCACCCACAAGTGTTTGATAAGTTTTCAATGTTGAAAGATAGAGCCGAGTGTTTTCACCGGCGCAAGACCTCGGCCCAAACAACAGATTGCAGTATTTTTTGTGCAAAATCATTTCAGGTTTTAAATTGCAGATGGAAAGGAGACGCAGTGGTTCTTTGTTGAGAAAAGAATTGGATAGTTTTTCCTTTATACAGGCACATCCATAGGTGCAAAAGCATTTCTCAAATGTGGGTTGTATGGGATATGTCAAAAGGCTACATAATGGCTATCAGCAATCAACAGTAGAGGCGTTTGCTAAAACATTTGATGGAAATACAGTCTGTGTTGGGTCTTTAGAAAATATTGTGGATGAAGCTGCCATCGTTGTAGCGACCAATTTGCCAAGATCAGGCCAGAGTTCGTTCAAAACGACATCCACCAAGAACCTAAATTTCAGAGCATATTTAAAGGAAGAGTTCAGAAATAATGCATGGAAGAAGNTCTTTTCTAAGAGACAAGGGTTCAAACTGGGAATATATTTGGTGCTACTATATAGACTCTTATTTACAGAATAAAAGTTTAGTTTCCTTTCGTTTTCAATATCAGAAATATCCATGTTTCCCTTTCTGTACTTTGTTTCAGTTTATTTTAGCTTATGAAGACTCTTATCTCTTTATTGAGCTCATAGACTTGAAGTAAAGGATTTCTTTCTATCTTGCATTAAGACCTACATTCAGTTGTATTTGGAAATCAAGAATAATGTTCTTCATCCTCTCCTTTCAATTTACCTGATTTGATTATTGTTTCCTGAAAGCACTATTCCTTTAGACATATGATGAGTTGTCTATTACAATGATCATTAAAAACCCCATTGTTCCAAGCATACCTACACATTGTTCTTAAGTTACCAAGCATCCTTAGTCTACAACCCTAAGGAGTTTCTTGGAGTGATAACAAATTGGCGCCATTGCCGGGGAGACGAAATTTAAGTTTTGCTTTCCTGGGATATGACACAGAGCTGGTCTTTGATGATAGACAAATATTAGACATTTTTAGTTGGTTGTAATTATCTATCTGGCGACTCAACAAGTTTATCCTGGCTCCTAAGAGGATCAGTACTAGGGCGAATCCTCAAGAATCACCTATCACACCAGTGTCCAATCCCAAACTAATTCTCGGGAAAGGAAAGACCATTCAGGGTCAAGCTTCAAGATCAAATACAGAAGGTAATCCTCTTTTCAATTCTGGAAAATCTACTACAGAAAAATTTGAGTTCTTTTCAAAGAGCATTGATGAAAAAACAGCTGTAAATACTGTAGAATAACAAACTCCTTTTGATCAACAAGAAAATACTAATGATGATAAATTGATAGATTTAAATTTGATTAAAAAAACATCCAAGACTTTAGAAGGAAGCCACAGTTCTTATTCCCTTGAGTCTTTTCATTCTCAGCAACAAGAAGATCATTTGAACATTTATACTAGCCTCCTTTTTGTTGAACATCTTCTCCAAGAGATATTTGCTAAAGGTGAAGGAAATTTAGTTGGACATCTTGCAAATTTTTATAGAGCCTCTTATCAGACCTCTTTCCCATTAGAAGATTCACCTCTTTCGCATTCCTCCAGTGTTGAATACTCGAAAAAGAAACCATAACCTTTCTCACCCTTGATAGTTATAGCTACACCACCTCCTTTGACGAAGATGCAACAAATCCTAGATGCTAGGTATGCACCACTCACATTACCAAACCCAGTATCAGCCATGCCAATGGGAGACTATCAGAAGTATATGCCCAAATTCACAGGCGAAGGCGATGTGTCTGCTGAAGAACATATTGAGGCTTTCTACAGTTATGCCGAAAACCTTAATATTGAAGAAGAAGATGTTTGGACACGAGTCTTTGTCCAAATCCTAGATGGCCATGCTAGGAAATGGTTCAAAGAAATCCCTGTTGGTTCCATAGCTGGAATCGAGCAATTGGATGAGACCTTTTTGAAACATTGGGGTGACAGAAGAGATTTTGTATATTATATCATAGAATTCGGAAACCTAAGGAAACAAAATAGTGAGTCAGTCTCTGATTTCACTAAAAGATTTAACTGGATGTACGGTAAAATACCAGCATAGATAAAACCTTCAGATGCTTCTGCCAAGATCACATATTCTAATGCTTTTGATTCAGATTTCTTTTTATTTTTAAGAGAAAGAAGGTCACCAACATTATCTCTCATGCAAGATGCTTCCCTTGAGGTGGAATCAAATATTCTAGCCTCCCAAAAGCGGAAAGGAGATTTTGATAGGAGAAGGCCAAGAAATGAGGCTTCCTCTTCATCAAGTGTTGATCCAAAGTTTGATAAAATGGCTAAGATGCTAGAGTCTCTA
This sequence comes from Picea glauca, assembly GCA_000966675.3. Taxonomy (NCBI): domain Eukaryota; kingdom Viridiplantae; phylum Streptophyta; class Pinopsida; order Pinales; family Pinaceae; genus Picea; species Picea glauca. Next base: position 7,272 of record JZKD02S2282115.1, on the reverse strand, counting down.
ATCTCTGAGATATCTAAGATTAATATTGAAAATAAGAAGCCTGTGAAGGGAAGAGGCACTTATGATTTTGCGGGAAAGAACCCAAATCAAAATCCCAACAATTTCAGAAGAAATAATCAGCCAACACAGATCTTGCAAAGAGAAAAGAATCCCATTGAAGATCAGAGAATAAAGGTCCCTCTTCAAAATGTTGTGATGGACGAAGACGAGGGTGAATATCAAGAATATGGAGAAGATACCATTCATTTTGTTGGAGAAGAGACAGGGAAATCTTACCTAACACAACATGACTATGAGGAAGCATTGATGACTGAACAGACAGAAGATAATCCTATTGATGATGGCATTTTCACGATAGAAGATAAGAATAGATATAACCTTCGATTTAAATTTGATANGTTGTAATTATCTATCTGGCGACTCAACAAGTTTATCCTGGCTCCTAAGAGGATCAGTACTAGGGATAATCCTCAAGAATCACCTATCACACCAGTGTCCAATCCCAAACTAATTATAAGGAAAGGAAAGACCATTCAGGGTCAAGCTTCAAGATCAGATACAGAAGGAAATCCTCTTTTTAGTTCTGAAAAATCTACTACAAAAAAATTTGAGTTCTTTTCAAAGAGCATTGATGAAAAAACAGTTGTAAATGTTGTAGAATAACAAACTCCTCTTGATCAACAGGAAAATACTAATGATGATAAATTGATAGATTTAAATTTGATTGAAAAAACATCCAAGACTTTAGAAGGAAGCCACAGTTCTTGTTCCCTTGAGTATTTTCATTCTCAGCAACAAGAAGATCCTTTGAACATTTATACTAGCCTCCTTGTTGTTGAACATCTTCTCCAAGAGATATTCGCTAAAGGTGAAGGAAATTTAGCTGGACAACTTGCAAATTTTTACAGAGCCTCTTATCAGACCTCTTTCTCATTAGAAGATTCACCTCTTTCACATTCCTCCAATGTTGAAGACTCGAAAAAGAAACCATCACCTTTCTCACCCTTTATAGTTATGGCTGCACCACCTCCTTTGACGAAGATGAAACAAATCCTAGCTGCTAGGTATGCACCACTCATATTACCAAACCCAGTATCATCCATGCCAATGGGAGACTATCAGAAGTATATGCCCAAATTCACAGGCAAAGGCGAAGTGTCTGCTGAAGAACATATTGAGGCTTTCTACAGTTATGCCAAAAACCTTAATATTGAAGAAGAAGATGTTTGGACACGAGTCTTTGTCCAAAGCCTAGATGGCCATGCTAGGAAATGGTTCAAAGAAATCCCTGCTGGTTTCATAGCTGGAATCGAGCAATTGGATGAGACCCTTTTGAAACATTGGGGTGACAAAAGAGATTTTGTATATTATATCACATAATTCAGAAACCTAAGGAAACAAAATGGTGAGTCAGTCTCTGATTTCACTAAAAGATTTAACCGGATGTATGGTAAAATACCAGCAGAGNAAAAACATCCAAGACTTTAGAAGGAAGCCACAGTTCTTATTCCCTTGAGTCTTTTCATTCTCAGCAACAAGAAGATCATTTGAACATTTATACTAGCCTCCTTTTTGTTGAACATATTCTCCAAGAGCTATTTGCTAAAGGTTAAGGAAATTTAGCTAGACATCTTGCAAATTTTTACAGAGCCTCTTATCAGACCTCTTTCGCATTCCTCTGGTGTTGAATACTCGAAAAAGAAACCATAACCTTTATCACCCTTGATAGTTATAGCTACATCACCTCCTTTGACGAAGATGAAACAAATCCTAGATGCTAGGTATGCACCACTCATATTACCAAACCCAGTATCAACCATGTCAATGGGAGACTATCAGAAGTATATGCCCAAATTCACAGGCGAAGGCGATGTGTCTGCTGAAGAACATATTGAGGCTTTCTACAGTTATGCTGAAAACCTTAATATTGAAGAAGAAGATGTTTGGACACGAGTCTTTGTCCAAATCCTAGATGGCCATGCTAGGAAATGGTTCAAAGAAATCCCTGTTGGTTCCATATCTGGAATCGAGCAATTGGATGAGACCTTTTTGAAACATTGGGGTGACAGAAGAGATTTTGTATATTATATCACAGAATTCGGAAACCTAAGGAAACAAAATAGTGAGTCAGTCTCTGATTTCACTAAAAGATTTAACTGGATGTATGGTAAAATACCAGCATAGATAAAACCTTCAGATGCTTCTGCCAAGATCACATATTCTAATGCTTTTGATTCAAATTTCTTTTTATTTTTAAGAGAAAGAAGGTCACCAACATTATCTCTCATGCAAGATGTTTCCCTTGAGGTGGAATCAAATATTCTAGCCTCCCAGAAGCGAAAAGGAGATTTTGATAGGAGAAGGCCAAGAAATGAGGCTTCCTCTTCATCAAGTGTTGATCCAAATTTTGATAAAATGGCTAAGATGATAGAGTCTCTAATCTCTGAGATATCTAAGATTAATATTGAAAATAAGAAGCCTGTGAAGGGAAGAGGCACTTATGATTTTGCGGGCAAGAACCCAAATCAAAATCCCAACAATTTGAGAAGAAAATAATCAGCCAACACAGATCTTGCAAAGAGAAAAGAATCCCACTGAATATCAGAGAATAAAGGTCCCTCTTCAAAATGTTGTGATGGACGAAGATGAGGGTGAATATCAAGAAGATGGAGAAGATACCATTCATTATGTTGGAGAAGAGACAGGGAAATCTTACCTAACACAACATGACTATGAGGAAGCATTGATGACTGAACAAACATAAGATAATCCTATTGATGATGGAATTTTCACGATAGAAGATACGAATAGATATAACCTTTGATCTAAATTTGATACTGCCCAATAGAATGCACCAACCTCTCCCGAAAAGAGCACAACCCCTGATAAGCAAAAAGATCAGACATCAGAGAATCATCAAACAAATCCTTCAAAGGTGAAAGCATCAACTCCTCCCAAAAAGACTGTTTCCCCTATCAAGCATCAAACTCCAGAAAGTGAGGCTCTTGTTGAACAACAAAGCAATCAGGAAGCTCCTTCAAATTAGGTAAAGGTATCTGAGAAAGATTCTAATAAAGTCCCATATTCATTCAATTTTGAGGCTGAAATACAAAAAATTAAAATTCCTATTCCTCTAGTCGAGTTAATGAAGAATGAAATGTTCAAAAAGGATATCCTCAAAACTCTAGATCCCTAATCTATATCCCTTTCTGCTGATATCCTCAACATATATGATGAAAAACCAACCATTACTCTGGGTCAAATGATATAAGACAGAGATGAAAGTTGTCCTCCTATTTACATCTCTCTAAATATTCATGAGAAAACACTGCATAACTGTTTGTTGGACTCCGGTGCTTCGCACAATTTGATGCCAAAGGTGGTCATGGATGATCTTGGGCTGGAGATCACCAAGTCTTATCATGATCTTTTCTCTTTCGACTCCTGAAAATTCAAATGTCTTAGCATGATCAAAGACTTGGCTGTAACCTTAACCCAAGCATCCATGAAGACTATGGTTATGGATATAGTAGTGGCTGACATACCTCCTAAATTTGNAGAAACCTAAGGAAACAAAATGGTGAGTCAGTCTCTGATTTCACTAAAAGATTTAACCGGATGTATGGTAAAATACCAACAGAGATAAAACCTTCAGATGCTTCTGCCAAGATCACATATTCTGATGCTTTTGATTCAGATTTCTGTTTATTGTTAAGAGAAATAAGGTCACCAACATTATCTCTCATGCAAGATGCTTCCCTTGAGGTGGAATCAAATATTCTAGCCTCCCAGAAGAGAAAAGGAGATTTTGATAGGAGAAGGCCAAGAAATGAGGCTTCCTCTTCATCAAGTGCTGATCTGAAGTTTGATAAAATGGCTAAGATGCTAGAGTCTCTAATCTCTGAGATATCTAAGCTTAAGATTGAAAATAAGCAGCCTGTGAAGGGAAGAGGCACTTATGATTTTGCAGGCAGGAACCCAAATCAAAATCCCAACAATTTCAGAAGAAATAATCAGCCAACACAGATCTTGTAAAGAGAAAAGAATCCTACTGAATATCAGAGAATAAAGGTCCCTCTTCAAAATGTTGTGATGGACGAAGACGAGGGTTAATATCAAGAAGATGGAGAAGATACCATTCATTGTGTTGGAGAAGAGACAGGGAAATCTTACCTAACACAACATGACTATGAGGAAGCATTGATGACTGAACATACATAAGATAATCCTATTGATGATGGCATTTTCATGACAGAAGATAAGAATAGATATAACCTCCGATCTAAATTTGATACTTCCCAATGGAATGCACCAGCCTTTCCCTAAAAGACCATAGCCCCTGTTAAGAAAAAAGATCAGACATCAAAGAACTAACAAACAAATCCTTCAAAGGTGAAAGTCTCAGCTCCTCCCAAAAAGACTGTTGCCCCTGTCAAGCATCAAACTCCAGAAAGTCAGGCTCTTGTTGAACAAGAAAGCAATCAGGAAGCTCCTTCGAATCAGGTAAAGGTCTCTGAGAAAGCTTCTGATAAATTCCTATTATCGTTCAATTTTGAGGCTGAAATACAAAAAATTAAAATTCCTATTCCTCTAGTCGAGTTAATGAAGAATGAAATGTTCAAAAAGGATATCCTCAAAACTCTAGATCCCTAATATANATGCTTTTGATTCAGATTTCTGTTTATTGTTAAGAGAAATAAGGTCACCAACATTATCTCTCATGCAAGATGCTTCCCTTGAGGTGGAATCAAATATTCTAGCCTCCCAGAAGAGGAAAGGAGATTTTGATAGGAGAAGGCCAAGAAATGAGGCTTCCTCTTCATCAAGTGCTGATCTGAAGTTTGATAAAATGGCTAAGATGCTAGAGTCTCTAATCTCTGAAATATCTAAGCTTAATATTGAAAATAAGCAGCCTGTGAAGGGAAGAGGCACTTATGATTTTGCAGGCAGGAACCCAAATCAAAATCCCAACAATTTCAGAAGAAACAATCAGCCAACACAGATCTTGTAAAGAGAAAAGAATCCTACTGAATATCAGAGAATAAAGGTCCCTCTTCAAAATGTTGTGATGGACGAAGACGAGGGTGAATATCAAGAAGATGGAGAAGATACCATTCATTGTGTTGGAGAAGAGACAGGGAAATCTTACCTAACACAACATGACTATGAGGAAGCATTGATGACTGAACATACAAAAGATAATCCTATCGATGATGGCATTTTCATGACAGAAGATAAGAATAGATATAACCTCTGATCTAAATTTGATACTGCCCAATGGAATGCACCAGCCTTTACCTAAAAGACCATAGCCCCTGTTAAGCAAAAAGATCAGACATCAAAGAATCAACAAACAAATCCTTCAAAGGTGAAAGCCTCAGCTCCTCCCAAAAAGACTGTTGCCCCTATCAAGCATCAAACTCCAGAAAGTCAGGCTCCTGTTGAACAACAAATCAATCAGGAAGCTCCTTCAAATCAGGTAAAGGTCTCTGAGAAAGCTTCTGATAAATTCCTATATTCGTTCAATTTTGAGGCTGAAATACAAAAAATTAAAATTCCTATTCCTCTAGTCGAGTTAATGAAGAATGAAATGTTCAAAAAGGATATCCTCAAAACTCTAGATCCCTAATATATATCCCTTTCTGCTGATATCCTCAACATATATGATGAAAATCCAATCATTACTCTGGGCCAAATGAAAGAAGACAAAGATGAAAGTTGTCCTCCCATTTACATCTCTCTAAATATTCATGAGAAAACACTGCATAACTGTTTGTTGGACTCCGGTGCTTCGCATAATTTGATGCCAAAGGCGGTCATGGATGAGCTTGGGCTGGAGATCACCAAGTCTTATCATGATCTTTTCTCTTTTGACTCCCAAAAATTCAAATGTCTTGGCATGATCAACNAACACAAGGAAGGGCTTTGAATCTCAAAGCCATAAATTTCTACATCAATGGAAACTTATTGTTCTGGAAAAATCCAATAGGTTTATTGTTGAGGTGCATAAACCAAGAAGAAGCAACTAAGGTCATGATTGAATTCCATAATAGTGAATGCGGGGGACATCACTATTGGAAAACCACTGCACTTAAAATCTTAAGATCTGGTTACTACTAGCCATCCTTATTTTCAAATGTGTATGAATTTGTGAGAACATGTGACAAGTGTCAAAGATTTGAAGGAAAACAACAACTGAAGTCTCTTCCCCTCAAACCTATAGTGGTCACAGGTCCTTTCCAGCAATGGGGCCTAGACTTCATAGGTGAAATTCACCCGCCTTCTAGTGGTCAGCACCAGTGGATCCTTGCTGCCACCGATTACTTTACGAAGTGGATTGAGGCTATTCCCACCCGAAACACCAATCATACTGTCATCATAAATTTTCTGCAAGAAAACATATTTGCCAGATTTGGCTGCCCTAAGAGAATAGTCACTGATAACGCTCTTGCATTCAAAGATAAACACTTGGTGAAATTATGTGAAGAACTGGGAATTCAGCTGGTACATTCCACCGCTTACTATCCGCAAGGAAATGGCTTACTTGAGTCATCAAACAAGAGTTTAGTGAGAATTATAAAGAAGCTGCTTGAACAAAATGCCAGAGGATGGGATTCCAAGCTGAAGTTTGCTTTGTGGGCTGACAGAGTTACATGTAAAAAATCAATTGGTACATCTCCTTTCAAGTTGGTATATGGTACTGAAGCCATATTTCTTGTTCAACTTGTGCTGCCAGTTGCAAATTTTTTACAAGAAACCGATTCTAAACCAAGTGATTTGACTCAAAGAATTCATAATTTGGTAGAGCTACAACAAAATAGAGAGCAACTTTTGGAAAGAATAGAATTACATCAAGAAAAAATCAGGGAGATCTTCGACAAGAAAGTCAAATCAAATGTCTTCAAAACAGGGGAAATAGGCTTAAAGTGGGATGTAGCAAGGCAAGAGAAGGGGAAACACGACAAATTTGAGGCTCTCTGGATAGGTCCTTTTGTCATAACAGTGGTTCAGTAGAACAACACCTTTGTTCTCCAAAATCTTTCAGGCGAGGAAGTAGCAGGTGGCCCTTTCAACGGGCGCTTTATAAAGACCTATTTTTCATAAGGATTTTTCTTAAAAGCCCTGTTCTACTTGTACATATTCTTTTTCAGTTCTTATTTCTTTGTTTCAATCACTTGAATAACCCCATGCCCAATGGTACTAACAAAACTATTTTTCAGATTTCTTTTTCTAAATTGTAATAAGGCTACTGAGTCTAGCTAGGTTCTTGGT
>JZKD02S2282093.1:21600-34835 GCA_000966675.3 Picea glauca | reverse complement strand
CAATTCAAATTCCTTTAAAAACCTTATTATATCAGTTAATCCATCATACCTGGGTGGATCACACATCTTTGTTCCAATCCATCACAAGGATCAATTTATGCATGCACATCGTCTACTTGACACTTCATGCATCCTCTGTTTCCAATGCTCTAGACCTTCTTCTGAATATGATGCACATAAACTAATACTTCTCCAACTTAGTGCAACATCCATTGTTGGTTTGGCATAATCCTCTATCTGCACAATCATGTTATATAAGTTTTCAATGTCATTCCCTCTTTCTAGCTATATGTATATATTTCTTTCTAATGGGTCCAAGGGTGCAGTAACTTTCAAATCTCCAGCTTCAAATATCATCTCTCTCCTTTTCAAGTTAATGATTTACTGGTTATCAAAATCCCATTCTATTCCCATTAATGTTGGATATGGTTTTTTGTCATCCATGATCTCAATAAATACAATATCTTCCATGCTACACACCCCATCTATGTTCAGAGGTACCCCTATAAAACGATTGATCGAGACTATTTTGTGTTTATTTTCAAACCTTAACTGAACAAGAGACCATACTAACTTGGGTTTTCCCATCATCTCCCATGTCTTCTTTGATAAAACATTCACGTCGGATCCCAATTCCAAGATGAGATTATCCACATCATACTCCCCAATCTATGCATTGAATTATAATTCTTCATTGGTTCTCTTCCTACACAATACCTGATTTACCATTCTTTGTGTGATAGGATTTTCCCTTCCTCGTTTGCAGTGATAAATCATGTCATATGGTGTACTCAGGACAATTTCATCCTTCATTGTGTCTACACTAGTCCTCACAAATTATGTTAGAATGATTATCTTTCTCGTTGTCTTCTCTAACACAACATGATCTTCTAAGTGAGGAGCAGATGATGTTGATGCTCCCCAATCCTGTCCAAGTACTTATTTTCTCACTTTCTAAAATGTCTCCCTTTCCCATTGAGGGTCAAAATTTGGCATAGGCCCTATTGAATTCCTTACCTATTTCTCAATATGATTTCCTTGATTCTTTATATCAACCCCTATTCTAGCTCCTTCGTGCGTAACATCTATTATTCGTGGTCCCTCATTCCAATTTTCAGTTGATATATTCTACACATTCTGATTTTGATTATGGTTTTGGTTACCTTTGGCCTACCATTTCAGAACTAGTTGAGGACAATATACTATCACACGATCCAATGCTCTGTAGTATGTGTACATTGTACATAGATTCGGACAGTCATAAGCCAAGTGTCTCAGTTGATTACAAATATAACATATTATCGGTCCTCTTCCTCCTCTACCAAAATTTTCTCTGCCTCAACCTCTACCAAAGTTTCCTATGTTCCCTTGATTGAAACTTATTTGATTGTTATATTTCATACCAAACCCTTCCACTGCAACATTATGTTCTTGAATCTTGTACATATCTGATGTTTTCTCCCTCATTAAGTTGAACATGTGGAAATCCTTCTCTTCATGTCCCACAAAATTGCAAAAATTGCAAAACAAGTTCCTTGGTGTACTATGATACTTCTCTAGTAATGCACACAGTGGGGTGATGGTCCCATTTCTTACATATATCATAGTAACCCTCACTGGTAATGGATTTAGAAGTCCAGCTACCAAATATTGCGTCAATGTTGGGTATTTGTCCTTGTGATGGTCTTCAGTTCTGCACTTGGTACACCAAACTTGTTCTCGTTTCTCCTTCCCTTCTGTAATCTTGACCAGTTGAATCTTAAATGCAGCCAAATATGTATGAACTTGTGCCATTCCTCCACTGTCTTCTACCGAATATGACTCTAATTCCATTGCAATTTCTAGGGTCTCGAGTTACGATGTAACCTTCTATTGAATCAATGGCCTACATCTGTGTGGTAGAAGTCCTACAATAAACCATTATTGATCTTGTTGATCACATCCTTCAAACTTTGATCAAAATCCCATACTGACTATGTTCATACCTGCTTAATCTCCTTCAGTTCTGTGATGTACTATGACTCTCGCTTTGTCTTTATGAACTCCTTCATCAATGCTTGCTTTATTTCTACCAAATTTTTGGCATGTCCTGTAGGTGTGATACTCTACAACTTCATATAACATACTACCGCACGACCTCTAAATTTTCTCTCTAACTGCAATCTTCACAATATCATCTTGTACATTCTTAGCGGCCCAAATTGTTTCACAAACAAACAAATGTTTTTCTGGATCCTCTAGCCCCACTCCTTGGAACTTAGGAGGTCTAAGAGTATTATCTACCCCTTCCATGTTTCTTTGCAGAGTCCCTCCTGAGTCTTGGTGATGTTTTTTGAATTTGATTCTAACTATGACTCTGCACACTAATTCCACTATTCTGACTTCCACTACTCTTTCCTCCTTGGATAACTACTATGGATTTTGAAAAATATTTGACTATTATCTCTGATTGTGGTGATGCACACATGGTCGTGGATTCGACACAGAACTCAATCTGAGTAGGAATTACTGGTTCTTCTATTATTAGGTTGGATTTTAACTCCTCTTCTTCCCCTCCTATATATGGTATCTCCATGATTTAGACTATTGCACAAGGTTCTCTCCCCTCTGGATCACTATGTGACTCTCCCTTTTCATCCCCAGTCTTTTTGCTCTTGTACCTCCTTCCTCTACGCAACTATCCAAACTTGTATTCTTCCTCTAGTATACCTTCTTCTTGCATCCTTAATCCCTTACTTCCTTTTTCACCACTTTATTCATTCTCTTAGATGATCCTCTTGTCATCCCCTATTTCCCCTATGTGCACAAACCCCTTCATCCTTCAGATTCCATGTTCATCACTTGTTTTTCAAACAATAGCATCTTTATCCATGTACCTAATGATTTCAAGAATCTCCTGCGCGGACCTTTGAAAAAGTCCCTTTATTCAACACTGCAATATATCCTCCTAATATGTTATCCAAACAAAATTCAATTGCTTGAGCAGTTGGGTTACTTACATAATTCATATGTTTTACCAATTTAGGATTCCAATTCCTCGATGCTACAACCTTGTATCTTCCAGTTTTCTCCACTAACCTTTCTAGCCACTCAGTCATAATAATTGGAAATTCACCAAAGAAAATTTCATGTAGATCTATGAACACATACCTTTGCATCCACTACTTTTAACTCACATGAGTACTCATGTTCTCTTGTCATGCAAACTCTCATTCCTTTCTTTCCAACCACACTGTGATCTCCTTCTTAGTGGGCCTATAAAACATTCCCTTAATAAAAAATTCTCAGTCCTAGAAACAAAACCATTTGTTTGCATTGTGTGTAGGTTGTAGGACCCTAGGTTCAAGTTATTTGTTACCAACAAGACCCACCAAATACCGTCCCTTTTAGCATCACCTTCCTGCACAGATGAAGTCTCAACCGAGGTATCTATTGGGACTATGAGAACTAGGTTTTGCAGTATTGAGGGAATGTGAGGCAATCATTCAGTTCATTCTTTCTTTGTTCTATTAGTGCATGTAACTTGGTTCATATTTAGTGTTAACTTATGTATGATTCAAACTCCTATAATAAGTATAATCTAGATTCAACTATACTCCATTGTTGTAACAAATATTCTTATTGCATAAAGATTCAACATGAGGTAAAACTAATCTACTATGCAACCATCCATAATCTAAGAAAACCGTATAAAAGACAGACAACACATGATTCAATATCATCTCTTTTTCATTCCTTTATTCATTCTTCTCATCACAGACTGTTACATAAAAAAACAACTACACTAGGAACCCCATCCTTCATGAAAATGTGAGGAACCCTTCAATACATTTAATAGACTATATCTCAACATCGAACCCCTAATATCCCAACCCAAAACCCTATGGATATTTATACAACCATCTAGAGATAAAAACCCTAATCTTCACATCCCAAAAATACCACATTACAATGCATGGCCAACTCAATTAACTAGTTGTTTGGATGTTTTCTTCTTCTTTTCAATAAATATGATACTTTTCTATTGTTCTTCTATTTCTGGAATGTCGAGTTGTCATCCTTTTTTCACACTTTATTCTCTCACTCTCTTGCTTTATCCATTGTTGGCTTTATTCTTTTTTATGTGTGTTGTCTTCCTCCTATGTACTTTCCTCCTTCTGGATGTGCCTTAATTGCGCGCTCCCTATATTTCCTTCTTGTCGCAGACCCCCAAACCCTTCGGTCGAGGTCCATGTAGGATCATTCTAATATGCTCTTTAAGTTCGATTACTCTTAGGTTTCCCTTCAGGGAGTACATTTAAAAAAAACAGTGTAACCATAGGTCCTTATGAGTGTGCCCCACGATCAAACATGAAGCATCAAACCAAATCTCCTGACCCGAAATAGGATTGTGCCCCTCACAAATTTGGGACTTTAGGTTTTGCAATTTCGTGACCCCTGTTATCGAGTTTCTTGGCCCTTTACTTACCGAAACTCGAAATGCCAAATTTCGATGTGCTCAGCAAAGGTTGGCTTCCCAACAAGCTTCTTACTTCATCGGGATTTCGAACTTCATGATTTCGCGAATCCAGATTCAAGGCTCTCCGTCCTTCGACCTCCAAACCCCAAAATGATCAACAAGGTTTGACTCCACTTGGCGACTAGTGCACCACCTGTCTTTTCAACCTTTGTGTCTTTCTACGTTTGACGTAGACTCCTACCACCTGTCACTCTTCCGGGTTTTCAGGACTTTCACTCCCAAAGTGTTGTCTCCTCTGTTTCCTGACACCCGAAGTGCCAAAATCCTAAACTCCACGTCACTTCCTATCGCAACCTGTGATTTCAGGACTTTCATTCTACTGCACTCAACTCTTCGTTGTCAAGATCCTTGAAATGCCAAAATGATCCGATGGCTTGTGCGAACCACCATCGATGGTCTATGTTAGTTATGGATCCTACAGTGATGAGTTCACCTACCTCTAACCACCCTGTAGCTTCGTTGGATCCTATGGTCCTCATGATTTCATGAATTCCCCACAAGAAATTCCAACCACTCGTTGCTCCTTGATAATCCCTACGAAATAAACCAAGGTTCTTCCACTGGAACTTAACTTCTGGTGGATGACTTCGACCCTTATCTCCCTTGGAAGTAGTTCGACCTTGTCCTCTTTTGAACACTTCAACGACGCTACCCCTTCTGAGCTTTCTTCGCAATTGCGAGTCTTCGAGAATACTCCTGCATGCACTCCTTGCGACAATCCCTCAAATACTTTCAAGTATTTGAATTCTCGAATATGTGCACCCTCCTACAACAACAATCCTTCAATTCACCCCTTGGCTGATAAGTTCTAAGCTTTCAACCAACCTACGCAAACCTTGCATGACTTTTGTGCTTCACCTGGACTTATGCAAGAATGAGAATAACGGTATCTCTCCTGAGCTTTCAGAGATAAACTCTGAACCTTAATCAACACACTCCTTGTGGACGTTTCATTGCACTCCTTACAGGAACTTCTCTCACTCATGAAGAGAAACAATTGAAACTCATTCTCTTTCTCTCTCTCTCAGACTTCAACATTCAACATGAAATCATACATTCACACAATATTAAAGCAAATGCATAACAGAGAGAATCAACAACTATAAGCATACCATTGAGCATGTATACACAGAGAACATCATAGCACCATGAATATGAATCAAAGCTTCATATATTAATTTGGAACTTTTGTACATGGGTTCCTCTCTTCAACTCTCTGCTACAACTCTCTCTTCTTCTCTATGCTAATGTGCTAATGATACATTACTAACTAATGATACAAAGGCGAGGGTGTCTATATCTGTTTTCCCTCTTGTTCTCTAAACTGTCTAATCTAACATTCAAATATACCTACTTTCATTAACTATGCATAAATTCCTTAATGTTTTACAGAGGAGAGAAATCGCTCAAGATATGCTTACAATATGCGAGTATGCTTCCCTTTAACCATTTCATTAATGTTTCAAAAATATTTCAAAACATGCGCTGGTGGCCTTCCAGCTCTCTTCTGCCTTCATGCTCGCTTGTTGTTGGCGATGCTCCTGCATCATACTCCCTTGCCTGGAAATTTTCATGAACTCATGTTCATGAGATCTTTCACAGTCTGTCCATGCTTCAAAATTTCTGCTTCATTTTCCCAGCTGGCATCTTCAAATGGATGTCCCTTCCATTTGACCAAGTATTCAAAATACTCTTTCTCCTGGTCCTCTTGTTGAATCTCTTGTTGAGTATGATTTCCATATGTGGATTTACAACTACACACATTTGTTTAGTCCACTGAACCTCTGTGTGTTCATTGTCTGCTCCTACTTCTTCATCTCTGTAAGGGTACAAATCTAAGATGTTGAATATCTGTAAAATTCTGATCCCATCGGGTAATTCAATCTCATATGTGTTTGCCCCAAATTTCTTCAAGACTCTGCATGGTCCAATATTTTTCATCTTCAGCTTGTTGTATGTTCCCCTTGGGAACCTCTCCTTCCTCAGATGTGTAAGAATAAGATCACCAACTTCAATATGAAGTTCTTTCCTATGTTGATCTGCTCTGTGTTTGTATTCCTGGTTCGAATTCTGCAATCGCTCCTTGATTTGGCTGTGAAGCTCCTTCATTGCTTCTGCAAAATTCTATGCGATAACACTTCTGAATTCAGTTTGTTCTGAATCCTTCAATTCAGAAACTCCCCTTGGCTTCATTCCATATACAATTTTGAATGGACTCTGCCTTGTGCTTCTATTGATCAAATCATTATAAGAAAATTCCGCCTGTGGCAGAATATGATCCCACTAATTGTGTTGTTCAGTCACTAGGCTCCTCAATAAATCTCCCAAGATTCTATTGACAAATTTTTTCTACCCATCCATCTGGGGATGATACGTTGAGCTAAATGAAAAAATTGTCCCCAACTTTTTCCATAAAGTCCTCCAAAAATGTCCCAAGAACTTGGTATCTCTATCCGAAACACTACTCCTTGGCAAGACGTGAAGTCTAACAACTTCTTTGAAAAACAAGTTCACAATATGAGTTGCGTCATTGGTTTTTTGGCATGGTATGAAATGTGCCATCTTGGAAAATCTATTGACTACCACAAAGATTGAATCACAACTTCTTTGCGTCCTTGGCAGTCCCAATATGAAATCCATGCTCATTGCGTCCCATGGCCTTTCTGGTATGGTTAATGGCTGATAAAACCCTGTATTATGCCTTTTTCCCTTTGTGTGCTGACAAATTCTACATATGTCCACAAATATTTTGACATTTTTCCTCATCCCTGGCCAAAAATATGAGCCATTCAATTTTTAGAACGTCTTATCATGACCAAAATGCTCGGCTAATCCTCTGCTGTGTTTTTCTTTCAGCAGATTCTCTCTCATGGAGCATTTTGGAATACATAATTTATTTCCCCTCAATAATAATCCATCCTGGATCATATATTTGGTCCACTGGCTTATTTCCCTGAGAATTGGATTCTCTGATGCCTCATACGCCTCTTTAAAATCTGGATCATCCTTGTACATTTCTTTGAGGTTATCAAAACCCAAAGTTTTGACTCTGAATTCCTGCATAAGCAAACATTTCCTACTCAAAGAATCAACAACTTTGTTAGGGGTTCCAGAAATATGTTTAATCACAAAAGTAAAATTTTGCATGTATTCAACCCATTTAACATGTCTTTGGTTCAAATTCTCCTGTTGAGTCACGTATTGTAAGGCATGAGTGCCACTGTACAAAACAAACTCTTTAGGAACCAAATAATGTCTCCATTTCTTCAGCACTTGTATGACTGCATAAAATTCATTGTCATATGTGGAGTACTTAACCTTCACTTCATTCAGTTTCTCACTGAAGTATGTGATTGATCTGTCATCTTGGCTTAAGTCCGATCCAATTACAAATCCACTAGAATTACACTTGACCTGGAATGTCTTGCTAAAATTCAACATAACCAAAATTGGTTGCTCCGTGATCTGCTTCTCCAACAGATTGAAACTTTTCTCTACCTCTTCCGTCCAATGAAAATATTTGTGTCTTTTCTTCACCGTATCCATCATCGGTGCACTAATCCCACTAAAATTTTGGATGAATTTCATGTAGAAACTAGCTAAACCATGGAAGCTTCAAACTTCAAACACACTTTTCGATGATGGCCAATTCTTGATTGCTTCTACTTTTTCCAGATCCATCTTCAACTCATTCGCAGAGATAACAAAACCCAAATAAATGAGTTATGTCCTCATAAATGATGACTTCTTCATGTTTATCAACAGTTTCTCTTGCTGTAACCTCCTCATCATTGCAGTTAAATGCTTCAAGTGTTCTGCTTCTGTTCTGCTAAAAATCAGTATATCATCAAGATATACGATGACGAATTTTCCTATGAAATCCTTCAAGACTTCATTTATCAATCTCATGAAAGTACTAGGTGCGTTTGTTAATCCAAATGGCATATCAAGCCATTCATACAACCCTTCATTGGTCTTGAATGCTGTCTTCCATTCGTCACCTTCTCTCATATGAATTTGATGATATCCGCTTTTCAAATCAATCTTTGAAAAAAAATATTGCTCCACTCAAGCAATCCATCAAATCATCCATCCTTGGCAATGGAAATCTATATCTGATGGTAATATTGTTGATTTCCCTTGAGTCTATACACATCCTCCAACCTTCATATTTCTTTGGGCTGAGCACTATTGGAACAATGCATGGAATCAAGCTCTCTCTAACCAATCCTTTGTCCATTAAGTCTTGGACTTGTCTCTTGCCCTCTTCATTCTCCTGTGGAATAAATCTATACGCTTCTTTGTTTGGTAAACTATCTTTAGGTATAAGATTGATGTGATGAATTATACTTTTGATCGGTGGCAACGAACAAGGTAGTTCATCCACTACTATATCAATGAACTCTTCCAATAGCTTATGGATTTCCTCTGGTAAATCATCCACTCTTGTATTGGTTAAAACAATTCTAGGCTTCCTGACCAAAATGAATTGTGTGTCTTCCTTATTCTTAACCTCCTTAAGAAGTTCCTTCCCACTCATGAGAAGAAAAATGTTGCTTACCTCAGGTTTTACTTCTTTGTCCTTAATCGACAACAACATGTGAGTCCTCCCATTCTTCTCTAGGGTGTATGTGTTCTTTCTCCCATCATGAACCACATTTCTATTATATTGCCATAGTCTACCCAATAATAGATGACAAACATCCATGGGAATGACACCACATAATATTTCATCCTTATATCCTCCTATTTTAAATTCAACTAAACATTGTTTAGTGACATTTACCTGATGTCCTTTTTGTAACCATGAAACTCTATATGGGCGTGGATGTTCAATAGTCTCTAGCTCCATCTTTTCTACCATATTTGTAGAAACGAGATTGTCTGTGCTACCATTGTCCATGATGACTTTTCATACCCTGTCTTTTGTCTTGCAAGCAGTCCAAAAACGTCTGTTCCTTTGGAATAGGTTCTCTGCCTCCTTCTCTGGCATTAAGAGAACTTTCCTCATCATCAATGATCTTCCACCCTCAGCATATTCTCCCTCAACATTCCATCCTTGAGCTTAAGAAATGTGAGTTTCACCTCCTTCTTTCTTTCTATCTGAACATTCATAGGATTTGTGTCCATTTTTTCCACAGGTAAAACATTTTATTTCTCCACCTCTGTCTCTTCCTCTTCCTCTAGTTCGAGGAAAAGTGTTTCTATCAGCATATTGTCCTCTTTGTGAGATTCCTCCTCTCTCATGCTGAGTTTGAGGTTTCTTCCCTTCTTTTTGAGGTTTCTGAGCTCTATCTTGGGCAACTGCTTTACCTCTATCTTGACTTCTACCTCGGCCTCTTTGACCTTGTTTTCGGCTCAGTTTTTCTTTAGCTTTCAGAGCCATCTGATAAGCATCTTATACTGTCTGAATGATCATTATTATCATATCATCTTGGATGTCATATCTCAGACCATTCATGTACCTGGCAACCTTCTCATCATCACTTTCCCGATGACCTGCTTTGATGTTTAATTTGTAGAATTCTTCAGTGTACTCTTTCACTGACATCAACTTCTGCCTCAAGTTCTGTATCCTTTGAAATAGAGTGATTTGATAATCCTTGGGGATGAATTTGGATTTCATCTTTGTAACCATTCTATTCCAACTTTTGATTTTTTTCTTTCCCTTACAGTGTTTGTCGGCCTGCAGTTCATCCCACCATAATGCTGCATGCCCTTTAAGTCTTGTGACAACATGTTTGACCTTCTTGTCTTCCTATATATCCTCATAGTCTAAGTATTTATCCATATTTCTAATCTAATCTAGAATCTCTTCAACATCTAAGTTTCCTTCATACGTTGGAATGTCCATTTTTTCCCTGGCACCTATCCTTGCAACAACCCTGAATAGGTGTTCATCCACAACATCTTTGACTGTGACTTCTTCTCCATATCCATCTTCATTTTCACTATTAGCCTCACTGATATCCCCAGTGTAGACTGTGTGCCTCTGTGTTGTCTCCATGGCATCAAGTCTGACACGTAGTTTGCACATTTCCCTTTCCACTGCTGGATCAGGCATTGGTCTATCTCTCCTTCTCATCGGCATGGCTAAGAAATATTCCTCTTTTCTCTGCTATAGAAAGAAAATACTCTTTTTTTTCTTTGATACCACAACCGTCACAGACCCCCAAACCCTCTAGTCGATGTCCACGCAGGATCGTTCTAATCTGCTCTTTGAGTTTGATTGACTCTTAGGTTTCCCCTTGAGGAGTACCTTTCACACACAACAGTGTAACCATAGGTCCTTATGAGTGTGCCCCATGATCAAATGAAAAGCATCAACCCAAATCTCCTGACCTGAAATAGGATCGCACCCTTCGCAAATTCGAGACTTTTGGTTTCGCGATTTCACAAACCCTGTTGTTGAGTTTCCTAGCCCTTTACTTATCGAAACCTGAAATGACGAATTCCGATGTGCTCAGCAAAGTTTTGCTTCCCAATGGGCTTCTTACTTCATCAGGATTTCAGACTTCATGATTTCACGAATCTAGATGCAAGGCTCTCCATCCTTCAACCTCTGAACCCTAAAACGGTCAACAAGGATTAACTCCACCTGGCGACAAGTGTGCCACCTGCCTTTTCAACCTTTGCGGCTTTCTACCTTTGATGTAGACTCTTGCCACCTTTCACTCTTCTGGGTTTTTGGGACTCTCTCTCCCAAAGTGTTGTCTCCTCTATTTCTCGACACGTGAAGTGTCGAAATCCTAAACTCCACGTCACTTCTTATCGCAACCCGCGATTTCGAGACTTTCGTTCTACTGTACTCAACTTTTTGTCGTCAAGATCCCCGAAATGTAGAAATGATCTGATGGATTGTGCGAACCACCATCGATGGTCTATGTTGGTTCTGGATCCTAGAGTGATGAGTTCACCTGCCTCTAACCACCCTGTAACTTCCCTGGATCCTACGATCCTCGTGATTTCATGATTTCCCCACAGATAATTATGACCGCTTGTTGCTCCTTGATAATCCTTGCAAAATAAACCAAGGTTCTTCCACTGGAAATTAACTTCTGTTGGATGACTTCGACCCTTATCTCCATTGGAAGTAGTTCAACCTTTTCCTCTTTTGAACACTTCAATGACACTACCCCTTCTGAGCTTTCTTCGCAATTTTGAGTCTTCAAGAAGACTCATGCACGCACTCCTTGCAGAAATCCCTCAAATACTTTCAAGTATTTGAATTCTCGACTCTGTGCACCCTCCTGCAGCAACAATCCTTCAATTCACCCCTTGGTTGATAAGTTTTGAGCTTTCAACCAACCTACGCACACCTTGCACGGCTTTTGTGCTTCACTTGCACTTCTGCGGGAATGAGAACAACGGTATATCTCCTAATCTTTCAGAGATAAACTCTAAACCTTCGTCAATGCACTCCTTGTGGATGTTTCACTACACTCCTTGCAGGAACTTGTCTCACTCAAGAAGAGAAACAATTGAAACTCATTCTCTTTCTCTCAGACTTCAACATTCAACATGAAATCATACATTCACACAATATTAAATAAAATGCATAATAGAGAGAATCAACAACTATAAGAATACCATTTAGCATGTATACACATAGAACATCATAACACCATGAATCTGAATCAAAGCTTTATATATTAATTCAGAACTTTTGTACATGGGTTCCTCTCTTCAACTCTCTGCTACAACTCTCTCTTCTTCTCTATGCTAATGTGCTAATGATACATTACTAACTAATGATACAAAGGCGAGGGTGTCTATATCCATTTTCCCTCTTTCTCTCTAAACTGTCTAATCTAACATTCAAATCTACCTACTTTCATTAACTATGCATAAATGCCTTAATGTTTTACGGATGAGAGCAATCGCTCAAGATCTGTTTACAATATGCGAGTATGCTTCCCTTTAACCATTTTATTAATGTTTCAAAAATATTTCAAAACGTGCGTTGGTGGCCTTCCAACTATTTTTCGCCTTCACGCTTGCTTGCTACTGGCGATGCTCCTGCATCACTTCTTCTTCCGTGCACTTTTCCTATACTTAGTATTTTTTCCCAAAATTGTATCCAAACTTCAAAATTGCTTCCAAAACTACATGTCCAACACTGTTGCACTTTAATACTATATAATTATTTAAATATATCATGCATGTTTTTTAAATAATCCCATCGTATAGTTGACATTAATCCATCTGTTGTCGATCTTCAAACAAAGGGTAAATTTTCATGTCTAGTTTGTGGTCCTACAATGAAGTATCATCATTCAAATTTTTTAGGAAAGATGGTGTTTGATGAGTATAGAAACTTTCTCCCTAAGAACCATAGGTATTTT
This sequence comes from Picea glauca, assembly GCA_000966675.3. Taxonomy (NCBI): domain Eukaryota; kingdom Viridiplantae; phylum Streptophyta; class Pinopsida; order Pinales; family Pinaceae; genus Picea; species Picea glauca. The sequence continues at coordinate 21,971 of JZKD02S2282093.1, read as the reverse complement.
ACTACTAAAAAACATATTTTCAATGTGAAAGAAGAGAATAGATTAAAACCATGAAGAATGACACCTTATCTATGGAGGTTGGATTATAATAGAAATCGTCAAGGTACGCAATTTATTTATGTATCATCTATGTAATGTTTTGAATTTTTATTTTAATTATTGAATTTATTTTACCTTATTTGATAATTATTGTTGTGATTTATTTTATGCTTCATCAAGGCCTCCATCGTGAAGGTATTAATAATGGGCTTCCACGAAGAATGAAATGTTATCCCACTCAATTCATGAGGCTTCCCTACTATGAGGAGATAAACATAGCTCATTTTTTTTATACAATGCATATCAGGAAGAATGTGACAACAATTTTATGG
>JZKD02S2282093.1:0-21590 GCA_000966675.3 Picea glauca | reverse complement strand
AAAAGTTGAAGAAGTTTGAAAAAAACACTGAAAAATTAGATGAGATCCTTAGCAGTCAAATATCTCCAAACGACAAGACGGGGCTAGGATACAATGACAGTTTGAAGACAACAAAACAAGAAAAGGAAGTTGAAAATGATGAAACCAACATTCCATAACAAGTTGAACAACAATATAGAATACTAGAATTCAGAAGGAATGAGACATCAAGAAGATCCTCTCCCACTAGGTATGAAAGAAATCATTATGAAGAAAACTACATAAGAATAGATTGTGAACCCAGATGGACCACACCACAAAGAAGATCACTTACAACCCAGGTATCAAAATTTCTTTCTTGGACATTGTTATACTTGTGGAAATTTTGGGCACAAGGCAATCAATTGTAGAATCAATGAAAGGAATAACTATGGAAGCTACATGAATGGTGAAAATAGTAGATATGGAAATGTTCTAGACCTGTCAACAAAAATTATAATCCATTTGACCCATTAATGGATCAAAATATTGTATGTTACAAGTGCAATAATTTTGGTCACAAAGCACGAGATTGCAGAGAGATGAAGGAAGATAACCGTATTCCAAAAGTCTGCATACCAACTACAACATGGAAAAGAAAAGAAATTCCACACAATGAAAATTGTCGAATAGCATTGGTCGCTAAAGAATGAAAAGAAGAAGATGAATGGTTCATAGACAGTGGGTGCTCATCTCATATGACCGGAGATCAAAGAAAATTTGTCATCTTGAAGAAAAAGGGTGGAAATGTTGCATTTGGAGATGACTCATCTACCAAAATACTTGGAAAAGGAATAGTAAATCTTGGAAGTGAAAATGTAAAAGTAGGAAAAGTCCTATTGGTTGAAGACTTGAATCATAATCTACTCAGTGTTAGTAAAATGTGTGATCAAGGATACACTCTTACGTTTGACTCCTGAAAATGTAAACTCACAGAAAATAACTCAGGAAGATTAGTTGCAACTGCAACAAGAAGACTGAACAACATATACATCCTCAACATGAAGAAGAGAGAGAATATAGAAGCCACATAAAAGGATTCCAAGGAAGAAAAAGTCCCAAAGACCAAAAATAAGGATGAAGTATTATTGATTGCCACATGTTCAGGGGGAGCAACCCCAAAGAAGAGAGTTACCTTTTTCCATTAAACTTAGGGGAGAAGCCCTACCCTTTGCCATTGATTTAAAAGGGGGAGATAATTTGGGATCATTGTGATAGGGGGAGAATGAGTGTTTCCATCAATGACAAAGGGGAATATTGTTGGAATATTGGTTGTTGTCATTGATGTCAACCCTAGTCATGGGTTTTGGACCACAAGATTGATGAAGGTATTTGGACATGAAGGACAATGCACATGAATATACAACACCCATGGATGGATAGTATACATCATGTTGTTTCCGATGGTATGTGGCATGTCACGTGAATCCTCATGGTTGAGGAGAAATGAATTTTTGAAGATGACAAAGTGAATTGAAGAAGGAAGTACATGTAGGCCCTGGAGATAATTAAAGAAAATAATTGCAAAATAAGAAATTGTCATGTCGGCCCTAATGTTAAAAAGGAAGTGACATGAATGGTATAAATAAATATCATTATACATTCATTTGATACACAAGTCTAATTTCAGAGGAAATCAAAAGTAAAGAAGGACGGATTTCAAGGGAGCATGAAGTCTTTTGGTGATGTGTTCTAAGGTATGTTATTTTCAGGTCATCTTACCATTTTTGCTATAAATTGTTTTCTAGAACGATTCAGATGGTGAAATTGATATGGTATTGAGAAGACATATCAAGGTACTTGTGGTAAAATTTTCAGCTCTTGATTCGCTATAATTATGGAGATACACTCTGTGGAACATAGGGTTTTTGACCAGTCATGAAGCTAGTCAATAAATAGGTGTTCCAGGTAAAACAGTCATAACTAATTCATAAAGAACCCAAATGAGGTGGGAAAAATTGAATTATAAATAGAACAAACTTCGGTTTCTTTTGTGCGATTTTCAAAACAGGGTGTTAAATATTGAGCGTGGGGCATTTTGTACAAGTTCGGTCTGCTAAGTAAACCAGAATTGAACAAGGTCTACCATTCTCTCTATAACTTCTTTTTGGGGAGGATTCAAGGAGTGAAACTTGGAGAAGTTTCAGAGAATAAACTAAATAATATTATTTATAGGATCAAAGTATTCCAAGAATTGAGTAATTTTATAAATTGAAGAAGTCGCAGGAAGCATTATCAGGTTTTATGTGATGGTTGGTTGATGGTGATGATTTAATGTGAAGTTTTATTATCTCTCATATATTCTTGGGCGGAAGGAAGGGGCAAGGATGGAGAGTTCAACTCTCTCTTAATATTGGAGGATTGTATCTTCCTCTTGGAGGTTTATCCCTCCCTTTACACTAGGAAGTTGTAGCTACCTTTGGAAGTCATTACTTCCCTTGAACAATAACTATTGATTATTTCTCATATATTGTGCATGGTGTATTGTGGTGTATTGGTGTAACTCTTATGCTATTGTTTATTTCTCATTGGATATAATTGAATGGTTTAAGTATAATTTGAAAAAGGTTTTAAATTGTACTTGATATTGATTCACCCCCCTCTCAGACGGTGGATGATTACTTCTTTAACATCGTATAGTTTCTAAGTACAAGCATGGCCTCATCAGGGATGACAGTAGAACAAAAGAAATAATCGGTAGTGAAAGAAATGGATTATCAGTTGATTGCAAGGAATTTGTACAAGTTGGGTGTAGATGGAATATTGAGACGCTATGTATTAGAACATGAGAGACCAATGATACTTGAAGAATCACATGACGAGATTGCAGGAGGAAATTTTGAAGGGAGAGAAACTACAAAAAGGATTTTATGTGCAGGGCTTTGGTGGCCTACACTTCACAAAGATGAAAAGGAATACTAGCAGTAATGTGATGTATGTCAAAGAGTGGGAAAGTCATCTAAGAGAGATGGAATTCCTTTAAATCCATAGGTTACATTGTAAGAATTTGATAAGTGGGCCATGAAATTTGTAGGGCCAATCATTTCACAAGCGAGGAGATCAGGGGAAAGGTACAATATCACAGTGACAAAGTATTTGAAAAGATGGGAAGAATCCAACCCAGTTACAGATTACACCATAGAGATTGTTGCGGGGTTTTTGTTTGAGAATATAGACACAAGGTTTGGATGTCCATGCATGTTACGCAATGATCAAGGAACACACTTTTTGAATAAGACAATAGCAACATTGAATGAGTATTTCCAAATACATCATCAAAAGAGTACCTTGTATCATCCTCAAGCTAATGGAACAATGAAGGCTTTCAATAAAATATTGGAGAATTCCTTGACCAAAATTTTCAATGTAGGGAGAGATGATTGGGACTTAAGAGTTCCTGTAGTGTTATGGGCGTATAGGATGCCAAGTAAGAATTTGATAGGTCATACACCTTTTAGATTGGTCTATGGGAAGGAAGCAGTAATTCCAATGGATTTCATTCTACCTAGCCTATGCACTGCAACAATAATTGAGCCATTAGACATTGGCGCAATAGAAGAGAGATTGGCATAGTTGGTATAGCTTGAGGAAGATTGGTTTGTTGCATGTTTTCATCAACATGTTCAGAAGGCTAGAGAGAAATATTGGCATGATCGGCACATCAAACAGAAAAATTTTCAAGCTGGAGATCTAGTACTACTCTATGAAAACAAATTTATGCAGCATCTGAGAAAGTTTAGAATGCACTAGTTAGGACCCTATGTGATTCAACAGGTAACATAGGTAGGTGTTGAATGGTTGGAAACCTTGACTAGATAAGTATTTGTAGGATTGGTGAATGGAAGTCGACTGAAACTATATAGAGATGGTCGATAGTCTGTGCACTAATCTGGGTTGCACTAGAACCTGTTTATTATATTAGTTGTACCATAGTAGCAAGGAAAACAATGAAAAATAAATAAATAGTAGAAAAATAAAGAGATCAAATAAAAAGTAGATATAGGAAAAATAAAAAAAGTGATTGAGTACCAAGGCATAAGAACATGCGCAGAAGGAATGGTCATCACACATTAGAATAGAACTACAACAATTTAGGAGACAATACACAGATGAGATAGACTTCAAAGAAAATAGATAAAACAATGAAGAACCAATGCATATTTTGGAAATAACAAGAGCATTAAATGCATTAAAGCACAAAAACTATGGTTATGAAGTGGGAGTGATAGGTCATAAAGGTGTCATAGAGTATTGACTAGTAAAAGTCGCCAGAAATCCAGATATATTGATAGTACAAGGGGGAAAATCACACGAAATATTTGGTAATAAAGGAGAATTTAGTTAAACAAATCATCCCCCTTGGTGGTGGATTGGAAAAGGCAGTTAAGGTAGGATGATACATGTACAGTTGGCACAAAGACACAAAAAAAATAGAAGGTCATGAAGGGTAAGTCATTGTTGCATGCGAGTAGGAGAAAACAAAGTGAAATTGAGAATAGAGTCAAGCTACCAAAGCCAAGCTACTGCTACCCGCAAAGAGACACATGACTAGTCTAGGAATCCATCACAGAAGTGGTATGGTACCATTGAAATTTGGAGGATCGTCTGCAGTAGTGAGGAAACATGATAAGAGACCAATAGCATAACCATAGTTTAAGGAGGTAACTGGATCTTTGGCTTCGACACCACCAACAATCTTTCATAGAGACTACATGCCACCGTGGATGGAAAATGAACCACCTGTCACTATACCAACCAATGGGAAGTACCCATTGTTGATAACACCAGTTCAGAATGGTGTAAGTAGTAACAAAGATATGCCAAGGAATATTTCCAACCTAAATTTTATGGACCATGATATCATGGATGCACATAAATTACTTGAGTTGTCCAGGGAGAAATATTTGTGCACTATGATCATCCTAGAAATAGGATCAATCATGCTCGAGCCACAAGAGTGGGCGTGAGGGTTGCAGAAGGAAGGAATATTGAACCTATTGGAAATTCCACATTTTGGGTGGAGTGCAAAAATTAATGCATGCGTGAAGGTATTTTTAAGATGTTTTCATGGGGGGACACTTTGGTTGGACCCACCAGCATCAATCGATATTTCACTAATTGCGCAAATAACAAGACTTCCAAAGGATGGAGATGACCTGGCCATTCTATTTAATAAAGTAGGAGAGCAAGAAATCTCAGAGTTAGTGAAGGGAAAATTCGAGACATTTAGAGGAAAGTGTGGTCTATATGTTAAGAGCATCAATGATAAAAATGTGAGGTTTGTGACGCAGTTATTGGCATGAAAGTTGTTATTAAACTGTCACAAATATGAAGTACTATATGCAATCATTGTAGCCATTGAGAAATGTATGGAAGGAGTTCAAATGAATTGGGCTATGTTTTTAGTCAACCAATTTTTATAGGATTGCATGGAGACCCAGGAAAAGGGCACATAATTCCACTATGCATGGTTGTTGATATTGATTGCGTTGGTCAAGTGGCAAGAACCAAGATATTACTAATGAATGTGCACATTAGGTAGCAACAATCTGGTTGCGAGGTATGCCAATTTATGTAATACAAAAATTAAGAGAAGACATAATGACAGTAATGCCACTTTTTTTGTACTTGAAAATTATCACATATATAGTTGAGAACACACCATGAATATCGACCGAAAAGGTAGAATCATACAAGGATATTTCATGATTTAGAGCAGGCATGCACCATATGTACCTATAGGCGAGGAAGGATCTAATGCACCAATGGTTTCCAACTAGTTATTGATTGACAACATAGGATGTGAGATTCATAGTAATTGACTGGGAGGAATAATGGAAAATTCCAGTTGATAAAACAAGGCACTTAGATGAAGGAGAACATAATTACAAAAGCGATGAGGACCTAATGATGATAAGAACAATGGCACAAGAGATCATCCTTGACAATCCACAACAACGAGGCAACAACCAGTCCCATAACAAGGGACAAAAAGGAAGGATATGAGAACAACACTAGTAGTGAGGGCACACAACAAGACTAAATCACAAAGAAAGACCCCATTTTATATATTAAATAATGATGATATGAACATAATTGGTTACCGGATATGGGATAGAACAGACGAAATATTAGAGGAAGTAGCAAGGAAGAAAGAAGAGCAACAAAATAAAGTGCAAGATTAGTTGGAGGCACTCTAGATAATGTTGGAAGTAGCCAACAACACGAAAGATAAAAGGATCAGATAAGTACCATCCACGGTGCCAAGGTGAGAACCAAAAAGTGTGCAAACAACCCTGACACAACTAACAATATTAGGTCATAGAACTTTACAACTTGAGGCAAATGCACTGGAGTTGCCAATGGGTGAATTACAAGAGAAAATAAATGTGCTAGGCCATATTTATATAGTTGTATTAATGATTCCCATGCAAAGACTACAGGACTTGCAAGAAGGATTGTTGCAAGAAATTAATAATAGAGGAGAGGAATCACACAAATAATTGGACAAAATAAGGGATGAAAGAGCCCAATTGGAGGAACAATATGACACGAAACTTCAAAAAAGAGGGAAGTTGAAGGCCAAGTATAAGAAGTTCTGAAGAATAAATATGAGGATGAAGAAAGGGTCAAGAAGGAATTATAGGAGAAGGAAGAAGAGAAATCCATGGCGCATGATACCCAAGAGGTAGTGAAAACGTTATATAAGACAATTCTCAAAGTTCCCATAGTAGTAGAAAATACTATGGAGGAGAAAGTACTAAAGATTGGTGAAGTCATTAAGGGCTTCAGGGAACAGATCCAAGACTTATAGTTGAGGAATATGACAGGAATGCCACCAAAGGTACATGAAGGCAGGGTGAGTATAGAAATTGACAATAGTTTCCAACATTAAGAAAGTAGAAGGAGAATGTGAAAATCTCTATGAGGAGTGTGCGCAGGTATGGACATAATTAATAGAAGACCTGGAGATGAAGTCCATAGAGGCTAGGCTAAGAGGAGCACAAGGAAGGTGAATGAGGCAATAAAAAGGGTGGCTACAGTACCACCCGTGGAGTGTATGTAGAAGTGAAGAGAATGAGGGATCAACAAAAGATTCTTCAACATAGATTGGGGCTACTGTAGGAAGAAGCGGTGAGAGTAATTGGATATTTTTCCATTATGTAGGGTAAGGTCAAGCAAGGAATGTTTGAAGCAGAGGAAAAACTTACAAACTTGACCACACAGGGGGTAGAGGAGATAGAAGCAACAGAGGCCACAATCGTCAAATAGGTGGAGATAGCAAAGGATTCCTCTCAAAAATTCATTTCGGCATGGAAGAGTAGGAAGCAGGATTGAGTGGCTTGGGACGAGCCACAGGTGAGTGTTAGGGGCTTGTTGGATAGGAATTTTTGGAAATAGTTTTGTATTTTGGATACAGTTTTGGGAAAATTTTGTAAGTATAGGAAAAGTGTGCAAAAGAAGAAGGAAAAAAAAGGAGCATGCAGCTAAGGCGTGTCTAGGAGGATAGTGCGTAGAAGCAGGAAAGTGCACAGGGTGAAGACAATGCAAAGAATGAAGAATAATTCCGATAGGGAATAAAGCAAGAGAGTGATAGAATAAAGCATGGTAGAAGGATGATATTTCGACATTCTAGAAATANATGTGTTCTAAGGTATGTTATTTTCAGGTCATCTTACCATTTTTGCTATAAATTTTTTTCTAGAACGATTCAGATGGTGAAATTGATATGGTATTGAGAAGACATATCAAGGTACTTGTGGTAAAATTTTCATCTCTTTATTCGCTATAATTATGGAGATACACTCTGTGGAACATAGGGTTTTTGACCAGTCCTGAAGCTAGTCAATAAATAGGTGTTCCAGGTAAAACAGTCATAACTTATTCATAAAGAACCCAAATGAGGTGGGAAAAATTGAATTAGAAAGAGAACAAACTTCAGTTTCGTTTGTGTGATTTTCAAAACAGGATGTTAAATATTGAGCGTGGGGCATTTTGTACAAGTTCAGTCTGCTAAGTAAACCAGAATTGAACAAGGTCTACCATTCTCTCTATAACTTCTTTTTGGGGAGGATTCAAGGAGTGAAACTTGGAGAAGTTTCAGAGAATAAACTAAATAATATTATCTATAGGATCAAAGTATTCCAAGAATTGAGTAATTTTATAAATTGAAGAAGTCGTAGGAAGCATTATCAGGTTTTATGTGATGGTTGGTTGATGGTGATGATTTAATGTGAAGTTTTATTATCTCTCATATATTCTTGGGCAGAAGGAAGGGGCAAGGATGGAGAGTTCAACTCTCTCTTAATATTGGAGGATTGTATCTTCCTCTTGGAGGTTTATCCCTCCCTTTACACTAGGAAGTTGTAGCTAACTTTGGAAGTCATTACTACCCTTGAACAATAACTATTGATTATTTCTCATATATTGTGCATGGTGTATTGTGGTGTATTGGTGTAACTCTTATGCTATTGTTTATTTTTCATTGGATATAATTGAATGGTTTAAGTATAATTTGAAAAAGGTTTTAAATTGTACTTGATACTGATTCACCCCCCTCTCAGATGGTGGATGATTACTTCTTTAACATCGTATAGTTTCTAAGTACAAGCATGGCCTCATCAGGGATGACAGTAGAACAAAAGAAATAACTGGTAGTGAAAGAAACGGATTATCAGTTGATTGCAAGGAATTTGTACAAGTTGGGTGTAGATGGAATATTGAGACGCTATGTATTAGAACATGAGAGACCAATGATACTTGAAGAATCACACGATGAGATTGTAGGAGGAAATTATGAAGGGAGAGAAACTACAAAAAGGATTTTATGTGCAAGGCTTTGGTGGCCTACACTTCACAAAGATGAAAAGGAATACTATCAGTAATGTGATGTATGTCAAAGAGTGGGAAAGTCATCTAAGAGAGATGGAATTCCTTTAAATCCATAGGTTACATTGTAAGAATTTGATAAGTGGGCCATGAAATTTGTAGGGCCAATCATTTCACAAGCGAGGAGATCAGGGGAAAGGTACAATATCACAGTGACAAAGTATTTGAAAAGATGGGAAGAATCCAACCCAGTTACAGATTACACCATAGAGATTGTTGCGGGGTTTTTGTTTGAGAATATAGACACAAGGTTTGGATGTCCATGCATGTTACGCAATGATCAAGGAACACACTTTTTGAATAAGACAATAGCAACATTGAATGAGTATTTCCAAATACATCATCAAAAGAGTACCTTGTATCATCCTCAAGCTAATGGAACAATGAAGGCTTTCAATAAAATATTGGAGAATTCCTTGACCAAAATTTTCAATGTAGGGAGAGATGATTGGGACTTAAGAGTTCCTGTAGTGTTATGGGCGTATAGGATGCCAAGTAAGAATTTGATAGGTCATACACCTTTTAGATTGGTCTATGGGAAGGAAGCAGTAATTCCAATGGATTTCATTCTACCTAGCCTATGCACTGCAACAATAATTGAGCCATTAGACATTGGCGCAATAGAAGAGAGATTGGCATAGTTGGTATAGCTTGAGGAAGATTGGTTTGTTGCATGTTTTCATCAACATGTTCAGAAGGCTAGAGAGAAATATTGGCATGATCGGCACATCAAACAGAAAAATTTTCAAGCTGGAGATCTAGTACTACTCTATGAAAACAAATTTATGCAGCATCTGAGAAAGTTTAGAATGCACTAGTTAGGACCCTATGTGATTCAACAGGTAACATAGGTAGGTGTTGAATGGTTGGAAACCTTGACTAGATAAGTATTTGTAGGATTGGTGAATGGAAGTCGACTGAAACTATATAGAGATGGTCGATAGTCTGTGCACTAATCTGGGTTGCACTAGAACCTGTTTATTATATTAGTTGTACCATAGTAGCAAGGAAAACAATGAAAAATAAATAAATAGTAGAAAAATAAAGAGATCAAATAAAAAGTAGATATAGGAAAAATAAAAAAAGTGATTGAGTACCAAGGCATAAGAACATGCGCAGAAGGAATGGTCATCACACATTAGAATAGAACTACAACAATTTAGGAGACAATACACAGATGAGATAGACTTCAAAGAAAATAGATAAAACAATGAAGAACCAATGCATATTTTGGAAATAACAAGAGCATTAAATGCATTAAAGCACAAAAACTATGGTTATGAAGTGGGAGTGATAGGTCATAAAGGTGTCATAGAGTATTGACTAGTAAAAGTCGCCAGAAATCCAGATATATTGATAGTACAAGGGGGAAAATCACACGAAATATTTGGTAATAAAGGAGAATTTAGTTAAACAAATCATCCCCCTTGGTGGTGGATTGGAAAAGGCAGTTAAGGTAGGATGATACATGTACAGTTGGCACAAAGACACAAAAAAAATAGAAGGTCATGAAGGGTAAGTCATTGTTGCATGCGAGTAGGAGAAAACAAAGTGAAATTGAGAATAGAGTCAAGCTACCAAAGCCAAGCTACTGCTACCCGCAAAGAGACACATGACTAGTCTAGGAATCCATCACAGAAGTGGTATGGTACCATTGAAATTTGGAGGATCGTCTGCAGTAGTGAGGAAACATGATAAGAGACCAATAGCATAACCATAGTTTAAGGAGGTAACTGGATCTTTGGCTTCGACACCACCAACAATCTTTCATAGAGACTACATGCCACCGTGGATGGAAAATGAACCACCTGTCACTATACCAACCAATGGGAAGTACCCATTGTTGATAACACCAGTTCAGAATGGTGTAAGTAGTAACAAAGATATGCCAAGGAATATTTCCAACCTAAATTTTATGGACCATGATATCATGGATGCACATAAATTACTTGAGTTGTCCAGGGAGAAATATTTGTGCACTATGATCATCCTAGAAATAGGATCAATCATGCTCGAGCCACAAGAGTGGGCGTGAGGGTTGCAGAAGGAAGGAATATTGAACCTATTGGAAATTCCACATTTTGGGTGGAGTGCAAAAATTAATGCATGCGTGAAGGTATTTTTAAGATGTTTTCATGGGGGGACACTTTGGTTGGACCCACCAGCATCAATCGATATTTCACTAATTGCGCAAATAACAAGACTTCCAAAGGATGGAGATGACCTGGCCATTCTATTTAATAAAGTAGGAGAGCAAGAAATCTCAGAGTTAGTGAAGGGAAAATTCGAGACATTTAGAGGAAAGTGTGGTCTATATGTTAAGAGCATCAATGATAAAAATGTGAGGTTTGTGACGCAGTTATTGGCATGAAAGTTGTTATTAAACTGTCACAAATATGAAGTACTATATGCAATCATTGTAGCCATTGAGAAATGTATGGAAGGAGTTCAAATGAATTGGGCTATGTTTTTAGTCAACCAATTTTTATAGGATTGCATGGAGACCCAGGAAAAGGGCACATAATTCCACTATGCATGGTTGTTGATATTGATTGCGTTGGTCAAGTGGCAAGAACCAAGATATTACTAATGAATGTGCACATTAGGTAGCAACAATCTGGTTGCGAGGTATGCCAATTTATGTAATACAAAAATTAAGAGAAGACATAATGACAGTAATGCCACTTTTTTTGTACTTGAAAATTATCACATATATAGTTGAGAACACACCATGAATATCGACCGAAAAGGTAGAATCATACAAGGATATTTCATGATTTAGAGCAGGCATGCACCATATGTACCTATAGGCGAGGAAGGATCTAATGCACCAATGGTTTCCAACTAGTTATTGATTGACAACATAGGATGTGAGATTCATAGTAATTGACTGGGAGGAATAATGGAAAATTCCAGTTGATAAAACAAGGCACTTAGATGAAGGAGAACATAATTACAAAAGCGATGAGGACCTAATGATGATAAGAACAATGGCACAAGAGATCATCCTTGACAATCCACAACAACGAGGCAACAACCAGTCCCATAACAAGGGACAAAAAGGAAGGATATGAGAACAACACTAGTAGTGAGGGCACACAACAAGACTAAATCACAAAGAAAGACCCCATTTTATATATTAAATAATGATGATATGAACATAATTGGTTACCGGATATGGGATAGAACAGACGAAATATTAGAGGAAGTAGCAAGGAAGAAAGAAGAGCAACAAAATAAAGTGCAAGATTAGTTGGAGGCACTCTAGATAATGTTGGAAGTAGCCAACAACACGAAAGATAAAAGGATCAGATAAGTACCATCCACGGTGCCAAGGTGAGAACCAAAAAGTGTGCAAACAACCCTGACACAACTAACAATATTAGGTCATAGAACTTTACAACTTGAGGCAAATGCACTGGAGTTGCCAATGGGTGAATTACAAGAGAAAATAAATGTGCTAGGCCATATTTATATAGTTGTATTAATGATTCCCATGCAAAGACTACAGGACTTGCAAGAAGGATTGTTGCAAGAAATTAATAATAGAGGAGAGGAATCACACAAATAATTGGACAAAATAAGGGATGAAAGAGCCCAATTGGAGGAACAATATGACACGAAACTTCAAAAAAGAGGGAAGTTGAAGGCCAAGTATAAGAAGTTCTGAAGAATAAATATGAGGATGAAGAAAGGGTCAAGAAGGAATTATAGGAGAAGGAAGAAGAGAAATCCATGGCGCATGATACCCAAGAGGTAGTGAAAACGTTATATAAGACAATTCTCAAAGTTCCCATAGTAGTAGAAAATACTATGGAGGAGAAAGTACTAAAGATTGGTGAAGTCATTAAGGGCTTCAGGGAACAGATCCAAGACTTATAGTTGAGGAATATGACAGGAATGCCACCAAAGGTACATGAAGGCAGGGTGAGTATAGAAATTGACAATAGTTTCCAACATTAAGAAAGTAGAAGGAGAATGTGAAAATCTCTATGAGGAGTGTGCGCAGGTATGGACATAATTAATAGAAGACCTGGAGATGAAGTCCATAGAGGCTAGGCTAAGAGGAGCACAAGGAAGGTGAATGAGGCAATAAAAAGGGTGGCTACAGTACCACCCGTGGAGTGTATGTAGAAGTGAAGAGAATGAGGGATCAACAAAAGATTCTTCAACATAGATTGGGGCTACTGTAGGAAGAAGCGGTGAGAGTAATTGGATATTTTTCCATTATGTAGGGTAAGGTCAAGCAAGGAATGTTTGAAGCAGAGGAAAAACTTACAAACTTGACCACACAGGGGGTAGAGGAGATAGAAGCAACAGAGGCCACAATCGTCAAATAGGTGGAGATAGCAAAGGATTCCTCTCAAAAATTCATTTCGGCATGGAAGAGTAGGAAGCAGGATTGAGTGGCTTGGGACGAGCCACAGGTGAGTGTTAGGGGCTTGTTGGATAGGAATTTTTGGAAATAGTTTTGTATTTTGGATACAGTTTTGGGAAAATTTTGTAAGTATAGGAAAAGTGTGCAAAAGAAGAAGGAAAAAAAAGGAGCATGCAGCTAAGGCGTGTCTAGGAGGATAGTGCGTAGAAGCAGGAAAGTGCACAGGGTGAAGACAATGCAAAGAATGAAGAATAATTCCGATAGGGAATAAAGCAAGAGAGTGATAGAATAAAGCATGGTAGAAGGATGATATTTCGACATTCTAGAAATATAAGAACAACATAAAAGAAGAATACATATTGAAAAGAAGAAGGATGCACTCAAACAACCAGTTAACTGAGATGGTCATGCATTGTAATGGGGTATTTTTGGGATGTGAAAATTAGGGTTTTTATCCCTAGATGGTTGTATAAATATGTATTGGGTTGGGATATTAGGGGTTCAATTTTGATATATAGTCTATGAAATGTACTAAAATGTTCCTTATTATTCCATGGAGGATGGGGTTTCCGATGTAATTGGTTTTTTATGTAACACTCTGTGATGAGAAGAATGAATAAAGGAATGACAAAGAGATGATACTAAATCATGTGTTGTCTATATTTTATATGGTTTGATTAGGGATTATGGATGGTTTAATGGTATATTAGTTTTACCTCATGTTGAATTTTTACGCAATAAGAATATTTGTTACAACAATGGAGTATAGATGAATATAGTTTATATTGATTATAGGAATCTGAATCATACATAAGATAATACTGAATATGAATTGAGTTATGCGCACTAAAATAACAAATAAATAATGATCCAAATTATTTCCTCCCATTCCCTCAATACTCCAAAAGCCTGGTTCTCGCAGTCCCAATAGATACCTGGGGTGAGACTTCATCTGTGCAAGCAGGTGATGTCAAAAGGGCCTGTGTCTGGTGGGTTTTTTTGATAAAAAATAACTTTAACCTAGGGTCATACAACCTGTGCACAACACCAAAAAATAGAATGTTACATATCACAAAAATGTATTAGTCTTGGGGCATCATGAATTGTCCATACAAGTATTCCATGGAATTAAAATTTCTTCTCCCTGATTGGTTTACAGATGTCATACATAGTGATTCCAGCCCATAACTTTAGTAGTTCATCGATAAGAGGCTCGATATATAAATTCATATATTTAATTTGGTACTTACCTAATTGTTTGAAATTACACATAATTACTACCATGATATGTATATATAAGTAAATAAATAAATAAAATATATTATGCAAAAAAATTAACAAATGAAAATGTTACATTCGAAAAATTAATGTAAACAAATACCTAGAAAAATCATTGTCAACATTATGTGCTCCCTCTTTATTGACATCCAAGGAGAAATGTTATTGTTGATAAAAAAAAATAGCCCACACTGAGTAAATATATCTAAGCTATATGAATGGATTAACAACCTCAACTACCAATGAAATCCTAACATTACGAGGTTCATCTTTAAATTCTTCCCATTTTTCATCAATTTCACTAAATTCATAACCATCTGCAAGAATTCGAAGAGCACCATCTCCACTTTTTTTCCATGCATGGTAATCCATAAACTATGCTATGCTTTTGCACCTGAAAAATTGTTGCATGTGTGGAGTTATGGGAATATGATGAAGAAACTTTCGAGACACTCTTTTTGTTACTTGATCGGTTCAATTCCTACTGATATGACATTGTGTTCATTTTGTTTTCGACACATGTTGGTCATAATATATAATATGATCATTAGGACATGCATCTATAGTTTGATACTCCATTCCAACGTCTTTAATAATGGCATGTAAATATCAATATGTGCGAGGTAAAATAATTGACGATGGTAACATAAATTCACCTAACAATATACAACATAAAAAATNCAGTAATGTGATGTATGTCAAAGAGTGGGAAAGTCATCTAAGAGAGATGGAATTCCTTTAAATCCATAGGTTACATTGTAAGAATTTGATAAGTGGGCCATGAAATTTGTAGGGCCAATCATTTCACAAGCGAGGAGATCAGGGGAAAGGTACAATATCACAGTGACAAAGTATTTGAAAAGATGGGAAGAATCCAACCCAGTTACAGATTACACCATAGAGATTGTTGCGGGGTTTTTGTTTGAGAATATAGACACAAGGTTTGGATGTCCATGCATGTTACGCAATGATCAAGGAACACACTTTTTGAATAAGACAATAGCAACATTGAATGAGTATTTCCAAATACATCATCAAAAGAGTACCTTGTATCATCCTCAAGCTAATGGAACAATGAAGGCTTTCAATAAAATATTGGAGAATTCCTTGACCAAAATTTTCAATGTAGGGAGAGATGATTGGGACTTAAGAGTTCCTGTAGTGTTATGGGCGTATAGGATGCCAAGTAAGAATTTGATAGGTCATACACCTTTTAGATTGGTCTATGGGAAGGAAGCAGTAATTCCAATGGATTTCATTCTACCTAGCCTATGCACTGCAACAATAATTGAGCCATTAGACATTGGCGCAATAGAAGAGAGATTGGCATAGTTGGTATAGCTTGAGGAAGATTGGTTTGTTGCATGTTTTCATCAACATGTTCAGAAGGCTAGAGAGAAATATTGGCATGATCGGCACATCAAACAGAAAAATTTTCAAGCTGGAGATCTAGTACTACTCTATGAAAACAAATTTATGCAGCATCTGAGAAAGTTTAGAATGCACTAGTTAGGACCCTATGTGATTCAACAGGTAACATAGGTAGGTGTTGAATGGTTGGAAACCTTGACTAGATAAGTATTTGTAGGATTGGTGAATGGAAGTCGACTGAAACTATATAGAGATGGTCGATAGTCTGTGCACTAATCTGGGTTGCACTAGAACCTGTTTATTATATTAGTTGTACCATAGTAGCAAGGAAAACAATGAAAAATAAATAAATAGTAGAAAAATAAAGAGATCAAATAAAAAGTAGATATAGGAAAAATAAAAAAAGTGATTGAGTACCAAGGCATAAGAACATGCGCAGAAGGAATGGTCATCACACATTAGAATAGAACTACAACAATTTAGGAGACAATACACAGATGAGATAGACTTCAAAGAAAATAGATAAAACAATGAAGAACCAATGCATATTTTGGAAATAACAAGAGCATTAAATGCATTAAAGCACAAAAACTATGGTTATGAAGTGGGAGTGATAGGTCATAAAGGTGTCATAGAGTATTGACTAGTAAAAGTCGCCAGAAATCCAGATATATTGATAGTACAAGGGGGAAAATCACACGAAATATTTGGTAATAAAGGAGAATTTAGTTAAACAAATCATCCCCCTTGGTGGTGGATTGGAAAAGGCAGTTAAGGTAGGATGATACATGTACAGTTGGCACAAAGACACAAAAAAAATAGAAGGTCATGAAGGGTAAGTCATTGTTGCATGCGAGTAGGAGAAAACAAAGTGAAATTGAGAATAGAGTCAAGCTACCAAAGCCAAGCTACTGCTACCCGCAAAGAGACACATGACTAGTCTAGGAATCCATCACAGAAGTGGTATGGTACCATTGAAATTTGGAGGATCGTCTGCAGTAGTGAGGAAACATGATAAGAGACCAATAGCATAACCATAGTTTAAGGAGGTAACTGGATCTTTGGCTTCGACACCACCAACAATCTTTCATAGAGACTACATGCCACCGTGGATGGAAAATGAACCACCTGTCACTATACCAACCAATGGGAAGTACCCATTGTTGATAACACCAGTTCAGAATGGTGTAAGTAGTAACAAAGATATGCCAAGGAATATTTCCAACCTAAATTTTATGGACCATGATATCATGGATGCACATAAATTACTTGAGTTGTCCAGGGAGAAATATTTGTGCACTATGATCATCCTAGAAATAGGATCAATCATGCTCGAGCCACAAGAGTGGGCGTGAGGGTTGCAGAAGGAAGGAATATTGAACCTATTGGAAATTCCACATTTTGGGTGGAGTGCAAAAATTAATGCATGCGTGAAGGTATTTTTAAGATGTTTTCATGGGGGGACACTTTGGTTGGACCCACCAGCATCAATCGATATTTCACTAATTGCGCAAATAACAAGACTTCCAAAGGATGGAGATGACCTGGCCATTCTATTTAATAAAGTAGGAGAGCAAGAAATCTCAGAGTTAGTGAAGGGAAAATTCGAGACATTTAGAGGAAAGTGTGGTCTATATGTTAAGAGCATCAATGATAAAAATGTGAGGTTTGTGACGCAGTTATTGGCATGAAAGTTGTTATTAAACTGTCACAAATATGAAGTACTATATGCAATCATTGTAGCCATTGAGAAATGTATGGAAGGAGTTCAAATGAATTGGGCTATGTTTTTAGTCAACCAATTTTTATAGGATTGCATGGAGACCCAGGAAAAGGGCACATAATTCCACTATGCATGGTTGTTGATATTGATTGCGTTGGTCAAGTGGCAAGAACCAAGATATTACTAATGAATGTGCACATTAGGTAGCAACAATCTGGTTGCGAGGTATGCCAATTTATGTAATACAAAAATTAAGAGAAGACATAATGACAGTAATGCCACTTTTTTTGTACTTGAAAATTATCACATATATAGTTGAGAACACACCATGAATATCGACCGAAAAGGTAGAATCATACAAGGATATTTCATGATTTAGAGCAGGCATGCACCATATGTACCTATAGGCGAGGAAGGATCTAATGCACCAATGGTTTCCAACTAGTTATTGATTGACAACATAGGATGTGAGATTCATAGTAATTGACTGGGAGGAATAATGGAAAATTCCAGTTGATAAAACAAGGCACTTAGATGAAGGAGAACATAATTACAAAAGCGATGAGGACCTAATGATGATAAGAACAATGGCACAAGAGATCATCCTTGACAATCCACAACAACGAGGCAACAACCAGTCCCATAACAAGGGACAAAAAGGAAGGATATGAGAACAACACTAGTAGTGAGGGCACACAACAAGACTAAATCACAAAGAAAGACCCCATTTTATATATTAAATAATGATGATATGAACATAATTGGTTACCGGATATGGGATAGAACAGACGAAATATTAGAGGAAGTAGCAAGGAAGAAAGAAGAGCAACAAAATAAAGTGCAAGATTAGTTGGAGGCACTCTAGATAATGTTGGAAGTAGCCAACAACACGAAAGATAAAAGGATCAGATAAGTACCATCCACGGTGCCAAGGTGAGAACCAAAAAGTGTGCAAACAACCCTGACACAACTAACAATATTAGGTCATAGAACTTTACAACTTGAGGCAAATGCACTGGAGTTGCCAATGGGTGAATTACAAGAGAAAATAAATGTGCTAGGCCATATTTATATAGTTGTATTAATGATTCCCATGCAAAGACTACAGGACTTGCAAGAAGGATTGTTGCAAGAAATTAATAATAGAGGAGAGGAATCACACAAATAATTGGACAAAATAAGGGATGAAAGAGCCCAATTGGAGGAACAATATGACACGAAACTTCAAAAAAGAGGGAAGTTGAAGGCCAAGTATAAGAAGTTCTGAAGAATAAATATGAGGATGAAGAAAGGGTCAAGAAGGAATTATAGGAGAAGGAAGAAGAGAAATCCATGGCGCATGATACCCAAGAGGTAGTGAAAACGTTATATAAGACAATTCTCAAAGTTCCCATAGTAGTAGAAAATACTATGGAGGAGAAAGTACTAAAGATTGGTGAAGTCATTAAGGGCTTCAGGGAACAGATCCAAGACTTATAGTTGAGGAATATGACAGGAATGCCACCAAAGGTACATGAAGGCAGGGTGAGTATAGAAATTGACAATAGTTTCCAACATTAAGAAAGTAGAAGGAGAATGTGAAAATCTCTATGAGGAGTGTGCGCAGGTATGGACATAATTAATAGAAGACCTGGAGATGAAGTCCATAGAGGCTAGGCTAAGAGGAGCACAAGGAAGGTGAATGAGGCAATAAAAAGGGTGGCTACAGTACCACCCGTGGAGTGTATGTAGAAGTGAAGAGAATGAGGGATCAACAAAAGATTCTTCAACATAGATTGGGGCTACTGTAGGAAGAAGCGGTGAGAGTAATTGGATATTTTTCCATTATGTAGGGTAAGGTCAAGCAAGGAATGTTTGAAGCAGAGGAAAAACTTACAAACTTGACCACACAGGGGGTAGAGGAGATAGAAGCAACAGAGGCCACAATCGTCAAATAGGTGGAGATAGCAAAGGATTCCTCTCAAAAATTCATTTCGGCATGGAAGAGTAGGAAGCAGGATTGAGTGGCTTGGGACGAGCCACAGGTGAGTGTTAGGGGCTTGTTGGATAGGAATTTTTGGAAATAGTTTTGTATTTTGGATACAGTTTTGGGAAAATTTTGTAAGTATAGGAAAAGTGTGCAAAAGAAGAAGGAAAAAAAAGGAGCATGCAGCTAAGGCGTGTCTAGGAGGATAGTGCGTAGAAGCAGGAAAGTGCACAGGGTGAAGACAATGCAAAGAATGAAGAATAATTCCGATAGGGAATAAAGCAAGAGAGTGATAGAATAAAGCATGGTAGAAGGATGATATTTCGACATTCTAGAAATAGAAGAACAACATAAAAGAAGAATACATATTGAAAAGAAGAAGGATGCACTCAAACCACCAATTAACTGAGATGGTCATGCATTGTAATGGGGTATTTTTGGGATGTGAAAATTAGGGTTTTTATCCCTAGATGGTTTTATAAATATGTATTGGGTTGGGATATTAGGGGTTCAATTTTGATATATAGTCTATGAAATGTACTAAAATGTTCCTTATTATTCCATGGAGGATGGGGTTTCCAATGTAATTGGTTTTTTATGTAACACTCTGTGATGAGAAGAATGAACAAAGGAATGACAAAGAGATGATACTAAATCATGTGTTGTCTATATTTTATATGGTTTGATTAGGGATTATGGATGGTTTAATGGTATATTAGTTTTACCTCATGTTGAATTTTTATGCAATAAGAATATTTGTTACAACAATGAAGTATAGATGAATATAGTTTATATTGATTATAGGAATCTGAATCATACATAAGATAATACTGAATATGAATTGAGTTATGCGCACTAAAATAACAAATAAATAATGATCCAAATTATTTCCTCCCATTCCCTCAATACTCCAAAAGCCTGGTTCTCGCAGTCCCAATAGATACCTGGGGTGAGACTTCATCTGTGCAAGCAGGTGATGTCAAAAGGGCCTGTGTCTGGTGGGTTTTTTTGATAAAAAATAACTTTAACCTAGGGTCATACAACCTGTGCACAACACCAAAAAATAGAATGTTACATATCACAAAAATGTATTAGTCTTGGGGCATCATGAATTGTCCATACAAGTATTCCATGGAATTAAAATTTCTTCTCCCTGATTGGTTTACAGATGTCATACATAGTGATTCCAGCCCATAACTTTAGTAGTTCATCGATAAGAGGCTCGATATATAAATTCATATATTTAATTTGGTACTTACCTAATTGTTTGAAATTACACATAATTACTACCATGATATGTATATATAAGTAAATAAATAAATAAAATATATTATGCAAAAAAATTAACAAATGAAAATGTTACATTCGAAAAATTAATGTAAACAAATACCTAGAAAAATCATTGTCAACATTATGTGCTCCCTCTTTATTGACATCCAAGGAGAAATGTTATTGTTGATAAAAAAAAATAGCCCACACTGAGTAAATATATCTAAGCTATATGAATGGATTAACAACCTCAACTACCAATGAAATCCTAACATTACGAGGTTCATCTTTAAATTCTTCCCATTTTTCATCAATTTCACTAAATTCATAACCATCTGCAAGAATTCGAAGAGCACCATCTCCACTTTTTTTCCATGCATGGTAATCCATAAACTATGCTATGCTTTTGCACCTGAAAAATTGTTGCATGTGTGGAGTTATGGGAATATGATGAAGAAACTTTCGAGACACTCTTTTTGTTACTTGATCGGTTCAATTCCTACTGATATGACATTGTGTTCATTTTGTTTTCGACACATGTTGGTCATAATATATAATATGATCATTAGGACATGCATCTATAGTTTGATACTCCATTCCAACGTCTTTAATAATGGCATGTAAATATCAATATGTGCGAGGTAAAATAATTGACGATGGTAACATAAATTCACCTAACAATATACAACATAAAAAAT
>JZKD02S2282081.1:375046-387200 GCA_000966675.3 Picea glauca | reverse complement strand
TTTCAATTGCAATGAATTGAAAGGTTATACTTGCCTTTTCTAATGTGCATTGAAGAGACATTTCATTCCTAAATAATTTGCTAACCCCATGAATTACCTTGGTTCAATTAAATTACTCTGCTGCAACTCGCTATAACTCTGTTGTAGCTCACTATAACTATGATGTAACTCTGCTGCAACACTTTCTGTAACTCTGCTGCAACTCACTATATCTATGCTGTAACTCTGCTGCAACACTATGTTGTAATTGTACTTTCTCCTTCGAATTTTGCGCAGTTACTCCACTTGATGTTACTCACTATTACTCTATTGCAACTCGCTATAACTCTGCTGCAACACTTTCTGTAACTCTGCTGCAACTCACTATAACTATATGATGTAACTCTGCATCAACACTATGCTGTAACTGCACTTTCTCCTTCGAATTTTGTGCTGTTACTCCACTTGCTGTTACTCACTATTACTCTGCTGCAACTCGCTATAACTCTGCTGCAACACTTTCTGTAACTCTGTTGCAACTCACTATAACTATGCTGTAACTTTGCTGCAACACTATCCTGTAACTATACTTTCTCCTTCGAATTTTGTGTTGTTACTCCACTTGCTATTACTCACTATTACTCTGCTGCAACTCGCTATAACTCTGCTGCAACACTTTCTGTAACTCTGCTGCAACTCACTATAACTATGCTGTAACTCTGCTGCAACACTATGTTGTAACTGTATTTTCTCCTTCAAATTTTGTGTTGTTACTCCAAGGAGGCTACAATAAACAAGTTCGAGAAATGGTCTTAAGATATCACCCATAAATCTTATAAGTGTTGCCATAGTATTGTGTAATATAAATTGCATAATGACTCACTCATGCAATTCATGTGTTTTTTTGAAAGTAATATTCCAAATTATTCTTTGTGTATATTTTCATATTGGTATCCTTTCTTCTAATCCAACTTCATGATAACACATGCTTACAATATTTGGTTGATTAGTGCCTTGATTATTTGTAGGGAATATATATATTACAATATTACAATGTAATAGTAATGCCATATTACAATGTAATATGGCATTACCATATTACATTGTAATATGGAATTACCATATTACATTGTAATATGGTATACAATATGGTATACCATATTTCATGTATTTTTTTTTTTAAAACCTAAATTCATCGTCTCAATATCGACGCAAGTTCGTCAGAAATATTTTACTATTTTGCCACAACTGTTTCTATAGCGACGAAACTTTGTCGCAATTTGCCACGAATATTCGTTGCATATACAACATGTGCGTCGTAAATTTGGTTTTGAGATATTTCCCTCGTCGAAATTACCATGAATTTTCGTCGCAAGTTGCGACAGACTTGTGTCGTACGTTCAGTAGCTGCATCGTAAGTTATTGGCTTGGCATAACTTTTTGTTCCAATTACAATGAAGTTTCATCGTAATTGCCACATTTCTTTGTTGTTATTGCGACGATAATTCGTCGTAATTGCGACGATGCATAGGGTTAACCGATATTGAAGGTGGTGACATGTGGAGAGATAATTTTGTCGATGTTTCCATGCACACTTGGATCGTGGATATAGCGACGAAATTATTCCAACGAGAAAAAATCTCGGCTTTCGTGGAAATTGCGATGGATAAGTGTGGCAATATCAACAAAAAACCGTCGCAAATTTTCTCATATGCACTAGTGTGGGTTTTCTATCATGGAATTTCTATTGTTAAATTCTACATATGAATTTTTGTTGTGCACACATGTTGTTCTATTTTTCTTCTTAACTATGTTCATATGCCGAAATAATTATTTAATTTAATGGTATCAAAAATTTTAATGTTGTAGGGTGTGTTCCAGTTCTCGACTGGGAACGTTCGGATCATGTTGTTGAGTCCCTGATAATAAGTTTGTTACAAAATGGTATCTGAGTTGTAAGGAGAGAGGACATTTTTTAAGTGGTGCATTCCCAGCTAGGTCTAAGGCTGGGGATGTCACAAAATGGTATTAGAGTGAATTTATGTTGTGATGTCAGTAATGGGTACGTTAAAAATTGGTATCAGTGCATTTTTTTGGAGTTGCTGGTAATGGGGACATTGCATACATGGTAAAGGAACTGACAACAAGTTGAAGAGGTCAACCAACATGAGGTCGACAGGAAGACGTGTGGTGACCGACTGGTAGTCGAATTGGAGTCGACTGTAATAAAATACTGAGATTTGCGGTATTTGTAGCTAATGATCTAGATGGATTTGTAACCATTTTTGGGCACCAAGTCTTTAGGTTTTTTCCTATTGTAAAGACTATAAATATGTGTGTTGTAAGGCCATAAAGGCTAATGAAGGAATGATTGAATGTATTTATAGAAAAATTTAGATGTAGGTTGCTGGTCATGCAGATGTAATCTAGATTGGCTAGAGGGTTGTTCTTGCACAGGCAAGTGGGTATGATGTTGATTGTGTCTTAAGTGTGGACCAAGGTTAGACATGTAACATTTTATTCAGATTGAATAAGACAACAAGAGAGAAAAACACTTAAGGAATTCTAGTTTTCCCAGTTTGGGTTTCCAGGGTAAAATATCTGTGTACAGTGTGATTGCTTTGTCATTTACGTTCTTGATTAAATTATTCTTCTCCTATGCTAGGTTTAGTGTGGAACTGTCTCTCATTTCCTGAAAAGTGGTATTAGAGCCGTGTTATGCTTTGACGAGTGTATCAGATATTGTTTTACCAATATTGAATCTGATAACTAAACCCTAGGTACAATAAGAGTTGTAAGTCATAAATTGTGTTAAATATCATGGAGGTGAATGGTGAGAAGTTCAAGAATAAAGATAGAAAATTCAATGGCCATAATTTTGAGTTTTGGAAGCTTAAAATGGAAGATATTCTTGTAGATCGAGAACAATGGACAATGATTTGTCCAAGTACCCAACCAATAGAAAAGTCGACGGAAGAATGGGAGAAAATCGAAATAAGAGCAAGAAGTACGAGTCGGCTTTGTCTTTCATATTTGGTACTGGTGAATGTCTCAAGTGAAGATTGGACCAAGAAAATGTGGGACAATATGAAAGCTTATACCAGTTGAAATGTCTGGTAAATAAGTTGTTTCTCAGAAAGAAACTATATATTCTGAGAATGATTGATGGTAGTTCTTCTGTGGATATTAAAATCATTGAGGATGAGAAGTGTATAATCCTATTATGTTCTTTTCCAGACTCCTGGGATGGATTAGTCATGGATATATGGAGTGATACAACCACACTAGTGCTAGAAGACATGGTTGATTTTCTTCTGTCAGAAGAAATGAGAAAAAAGAACATGGAAGGATTGAACAAAGATGCTTTAGTGGTGAGAGGTCGATTGGTTGAAAGAGATAAAGGTAAATTCTCCTGTAGAAATTCTAAGTCGAAGGGTAGATCAAAATCCCCGGTTTAGTTGACAAGAAGATGTTGGAAACGTAGTAAATCTAGGAATTACAAAAAGGATTGTAAGTCGGGGGAGATGGAAGTTAGTACGAGATCCGATGAGAAGTAGTTGACTGAGAGAAAGATGACCCCAGATAAAGGAGCTGATGATCATGCAACACCTGAAAAAAATATTGTATGCAAAAGTTATGACCCTGAGAAGTTGATGTACCAACTTACCCCATCAGGGCCCACATGAATTTTGGTGTTTCATCTCCTACATCTCCTAGGGTTAGGTTTTTGGATTTCTAGGGTTTTCTCATTACTTCTTGATGCTAAAAAGGCATGGAGGCATCATTGTAATGTGCTCAGGCGAATGCACATAGCCACCACATCTCTTCTCAGAGATTAGCTACCACCATTTGATCAAGATTGTTTTCATTCTACATTTTATAGTTTCAAAATATTTTCTTTATTGAATCGAAGTCAAGTTTCACTATATCCGTGTTATTGTCAATATATCTATGTTTTGATTTTATAGATCTGTGTTTCATTTTGTTTCACTCATAAATATGGATTAGTGGTATTAGAGTGGTCTATTATTCATTTGTTTCTTTGTGCATGTCCCCAACAAGGTTGAGGTATAAGCAGTTGGGACTCGAACTAGTTGATCCTTTACAAGATTGGCCTTGCCGAACCCGACGACCACTGTGGGGGAATAACAGAGAGACAATGGGGTAGGATATCCCTTTAAATTGTTGCTCGAGGAATCCTTTGCATGATAGAGGAACACGATGATGGATAATTTTGCACAAATCCTTCAACGACTGCAAACATGCGACACATATTCCAATAGTGGAGGCGTTGCCCCCTTCAAGGTATAGATCAATTTTGATATTCCTATATTTGATGGTAAAAAATATGTGGATGTTGTAGACAAATGGTTAAACCTTATAGAAGGGTATTTTTCTGTCCATAACTTTTCTGATAGAGAAAAGATTATGTTTTCACTCCTTAAGGCCATCCCCCGTGTCAAATATTGGTGGGAGAATTTCTGTGAGCAAAAGAAAACAAATGAATCTCCAATATTTGTAGTCAGACCACTTGCGGTTCTTTCAGGGATGTTATTAAGGGATATTCTATCCTATTGGAAGTTATGATGATTTGTATACAAGATGCACCACACTACGACAGGAAAGGGATCAAACATTGTCCGAGTTCACTAAAGTATTCCATACCTTGCGCACCAAGCTGGGTATCAAAGACTCTAAGAGACATCTGGTGCTCAAGTAACATGATGGTATAAATATATACATCCAGATAGAAATGGATTTTCTGGATATCTCATCCTTGGGCATGACCTATTGATACGTTTTCAAAATTGAGTAGAAGATTAAACAAAAGACGTGACAGTTTGGGTATGGGAACCCATCATAGTAGAAGCAGGGAAAGGGAGGCCCCAACCCGAAGAACAAAGGACATAGAAAGGATGGAAAGCCTCAGGAAAAGCAGTCTAAGTTTCAAACAAAAAAGGACAATGGGAAGACAAAGAAAGTCACTGGGAAGTGGTGCGAGTTCCATGAGAGCCCCTGGCATGACATCGTTGAATGCTTCTCAAACCAGTCATTATCGATTGAGGTGAAAGCCTCTGAATCAAATGTGGGTTCCAAATCTGAGTCAAAACCAAAAAAAGGGAGATGTATCATTGATGAAGAACCCAATTCCACCATTTCTACCACCAAGATCCATCCTGGTGAACCTGATGAACTAGAGGAAGGTGAGCACGTCTTTCATTCACATATGTGGGTGAAGGGTACTCTGATGCACTTCAGCATTGATAGTGGTAGCCAAAAGAGCCTCATCTCAGCAGAGGTCATCAAGTGGTTGGCCCTGCTGACAACAACACACCCACAACCATACAACATTGCATGGATCCTCCAAGTAAGTGATCTCCGTGCCAACCAATAGTGTTGCTTATCCTACGATATCAAGCCTTTCAAAGATGACGTATTGTGTGATGTCTCCCCCCTTGAAGTTTGTGATGTTATTTTGGGCTAACCTTATTTTTGGAAATGTCATGTTGTATATGAGTCTAGGCCTCACAATATTATTATTATTTCAGGCAAGAAATTGTATAGAATACTCGAGGTAGTCCCACCTACTTCCATTTCCTTGATCTTTGCCAGGAAATGTAGGAAGGTCATCTCTCAGATCAAGAAGTTTGTATTCTTTGTGATTCATGCTCAAAGTGAGAGGAAGGTCATAAACACATCCATGTCCTCGATGACAGGTCTCTCCATGTAGAAAAAGTAAGTGGAGAAGGTTGTGTAAGAATACAAAGACATATTCTCCTCACCCACTAGGGTACCTCTACACTGTTAGGTCAACCATTCAATTGATATGACCCCTAGTGCATCTCTACCCAATGGTCCATTCTATCGAAAATCTCTATTAGAAAATGAGGAAATCAAGCACCATATCCAAGAGCTGCTAAAAAAGGGGCACATCCGACCAAGCTCATCACCTTGTGGAAGCCCATTCGTACTAGTGTAGAAGAAATACGAGACATGACGACTCTATATTGATTACTTGGCCCTAAATAAAATGATAGTCAGGAAACGATACCCAATTCCTCAAATAGACGATCTCCTTGACCATCTCAAGGGGGAATTTTTTTTTAGTAAGATTAATCTGAAGTCCGACTACCACTAGGTCCCAATAGAGAAGACCAATGTATGGAAGACTGCCTTGAAGTCCAAATAATGTCTTTTTGAATAATTGGTCATGCCCTTTGGCTTGATGAATGCCCCAACAAATTTCATGAGGATGATGGATGATATCTTGCAGAATTTCACCAATTCTTTTGTGGTGGTGTATTTGGATGACATCCTCATCTTCAACAAGAGTCGGGTGAAACACTTGTAGCATATTCAATAGGTTCTGCACACTCTACGACAACACAAGCTATATGTAAAGTTCAAAAAATGATCCTTTGGCATGGACATGGTACAATACCTAGGATACATTGTTTATTATTATGGGGTGCATGTCGATCCAACCAAGATCCAAGTCATTCATGACTGGCCAGCCCCGACCAAAGTCACTGGGTTGCGAAGCTTCTTAGGCCTTGCCAATTTCTATCGCAGGTTCATGTTGGGATTCTCCCATATTGCATGGGACCTTAGCTAAGTGACTAGGGGTGGTGGTAAGGAAAATTTTGTGTGGGTCCAGTTACAACAGAAAGCATTCAATTATTTGAAGCAATGCTTGTGCTCAGCCCTGGTGCTCTCATTACCCGACCTGCAACAACCTTTTAAGATTGCGATAGATTCTTTAGACTATGTTGTGTGCACAATTATCACTCAACACGAACATCATGTGGCCTATCATAGTGATATAATATCATATTACATTCGTAAGTACCCCACTTATGACAAATAAATGTACTCCATTGAAGCCTGTCGCCAGTGGATGCATTACATTATTGGGAAGGAGAAAATCATCCACATTGATCATAAACCTCTACAGTTCATGCAGACATAAGGACAATTATAGAATGATCACCATCATAAGTGGTACACATACTTACAACAATTCCATATCAACATCAAGTATAAGAAAGGGAGCACCAACTGCATCGTTGACTGCCTTAGTCAACCTCCCGTTACAGCACAAACCACAATACTAAAATATTGCATCCATGAGAACTCTGGATGGTCCCAAATATACGAGAGAGATCCTAACTTTGCCACTACCTACCATATGTTGGGCACAAACATAAATGTCACTAATTTCCATCTTTAGGATGGGTTTTTGTGCCATATCTGCGTCCCATCAAGCGAGTGAGAGAAGATGATTTGGGAAGCTCACTATAGTCAAGTGGTAGGACACTTTGGCATAGAAAAGATAGTGTCAGTGTTGTAGCAACATTTCTATTGGCCAAAACTTTGACAGTATGTCAACAAGTATATAAGGTCCTGCACTGCCTATTCCATTTCCAAACTAGACATTAAGAAAAAATGCATGTACACCCCCCTGCCTACTCCTGATAAGCCTTGGGAATCCATATCGATGGACTACATGTTGGTCCTTCCTTCAACCAAGTGGGGAAATGACTGTGTTTTTTTGGTTGATGATCTCTTTTACAAGGTGGTGATTATGTTTGCCTGCAAGAAGAGAATCACAGTGGAGGTCACTGCCAAGATCTTCTTCTAATCAATGTGGGTACATTTTTGGATAACACAAACCATTGTCTCATATTGGGATATTCGATTCCTCAACACATTCTGGTCGAGCCTCTGGTCACTACTAGACACCAATATCACCAAATTCACTTCCTTCCACCCCCAGATGGATGGCCAAATCGAGGTCATCAACATGATGATCGTGCATATATTGCACATGAAAAATTATAAACATCCACACACATGGGATGAGAGTCTTCCCTATGTTCAACACAGTTACAACAGAGCCATACATAGCTCAACCGACCACAACCCCTTTCAGTCGGGGTTAGGATTTCAACCATTGGGTCCCATGGATGTTGCACTACCCCTTGTGTCCACACTGACATAATTGTCCCATGCTCAAAATGAAGTAAAAAAATCCACCTGGTTCATTGAACGAATCCAACACATCCGCCAACAGGTTCAAGATATTTTATATAATTCCAATGCCATGTACGAGCAATGCCATGATCAACATCGAGTGCCACACAAGTTTCAGGTGGGAGATAAAGTTTGGTTGCACTTGCAAAAATAACTCCTTACAGGGCCCCATCAGAAGCTTCTTCCACTCTTCTATGGACCTTAAACCATCACTAAGGCTGTGGGTGGAAATTATTTTGAGATAACATTCCCCCCTTCCTTGGGTTTCACCTCGTGTTTAATGTCGACCTCCTTTGGCCATACTTTCCACCATTATTGGACACCTCAGAGATAACATAACAATTGACACCGACATAGCTCAACCATGAATGCATGGGACATGTATCCACTAATAATATCAGGGACACAAATGGCAAGGGAACTCACCAACATAAGCTTCAACTTTATCGTGTTGTCAAAGAAGGGTAGCTCTTGCACCAAGGCAAGTGGCTCACCTGGGGCCAAATTCAACAAAAAGTTCCTCATCTAATGGGGGAAATCAACACAATGGAGGCCATTGCTTCCTAAGAGGGGATGATTTATCCAGGTAGATGTTGGTGGCCACCCACCTATTCTAACTGACTCACATACAATTTTCATATTGGCAGTTTTTTCTATCTTTTCGGGTCCTAAACTTCCAGGGCCATTTTGAGGCCCTAAACATCATTGTTTGGGTTCACTAGAGTCACAAAATAAACAAAGTTAGAGTGTGATGAAAACATGTGTAGTAATAAGATAGATCATTCTAATGGGATATCGTGTGCCAAAAACAATGATTGTATGAAAAAGTTATGACCCTGGGAAGTTTATGTACCAACTTACCCCATCAGGGCCCACACGACGTTTGGTGCTTCATCTCCCAGGGTTATGTTTTTGTATGTTTAGGGTTTTCTCATTACTTATTGATGCTAAATAGTCCTGGAGGCCTCATTGTAATGTGCTCAGATGAATGCGTGTAGCCGCCACACCTCTTCTCAGAGATTAGCTACTACCATTCGAGCAAGATTTTTTTCATTCTGCATTTTACAGTTTCAACATAGTTTCTTTATTGAATAGAAGTCAAGTTTCACTGTATCTCTGTTATTGTCAATATATCTCTATGCTGATTTTATAGATCTATGTTTCATTTCATTCCACTCATAAATCCAGATCACACTAGATATCAATTGAGCAGTTCTACTAGCCACCTAGCCACCATATCTATTTATTCTAGGAATCATAGTTCAACCACAAATTCTCTGCATCCATGGCTTCTCCTAACAAACATGTGATTTACTACAGGAAACAGTTCAAGAAGACCACTTGCAGTCCAACGTTGTCATTCTCATATCAGCTGGCATTGAGAAGGAAAGTACTTGGAAGGGGACCCGACGTACAATTGATGACCAAGATCCCTATCCTTACTAAACAATTTATTGAACTATGAGTCAAATTTCCCGTCGTTCGCCAGTTTTCTCTATCAACATCTATTGTGCGTGTTGCCATGGATAAACACCTTTGTTGAACCCAACATATGCATTCTATAGACTACCCCCTCTATCGATTTTAGTTGTTCTCCTCTTCTTTGTTATCAACCAAGATGACCTAGAAAAAAGGATTCTATTGGGCCTGTCCATTGGAACAATCAACCTGCCCTTACGATTTGCAAGTGCCCGAGTAACTGGGTAATTTTATAACTACAGGATTTGGGCTAGCCACTCCAATTTTTGGAACATAGGATGAAGCACACCCACACTTCACTGGTCCAGATGAAGACACAAAAGAGAGACGTCGTTAGCCTGGACAAATTTACACCTAATCCAGCTGCTACCTATGGGACAACCTTACTCATTCCTGTTATCACACAGATTGTATCTTGGGAAAATCTTAACCCAAGTAACAAAGATGAGACAACTACATGAGTACCTACCCACTGTCACCTTAGATAGACACTCCCCTCATTTTAGTGATGATGAAATCACCACAAAGGGGGGATCCTAATGACCCTAGGGGGATTGAGATGGAAAGTGATATCATGATGATGAACACCCCTATAGGTCAAATATGGAGACGATGGAAGGCTTGAAGATGAGTCTTGTGAAAAGACAAATGGTTTCCAAGCATTGAGTACATGAAAAACAATGTTATCCATGCTCGAAACAAGACAAAAGATGATAATCCAAGCCTTTAACCAAGGGGAATATGCAAGAAACCTTTTTGTCCCAAAATTGCAGCAGTATTGGAATATATATATTGGCAATGGACATTTATGACAACTGCAAATTATCAATCAAAATCATATACAAGATACTTGGAAAAAAAGATAATAATGAGTAGAGAAACTTCCAATGATTACAACAAGATTTTGATGATGTTAGAGGGTTGTTATATGATGTTATCAACAAGTGTTGTAACATCCAAATGGATGTAGAAAATATTTATGCAACAACAAATTCTAGCCACATAAATAAGCAAGTAGCCAATAACTAGTATAATAATCACCAGGGCTTACAAGTAAACTCTAGTGGTAGAATGGTGGGTAAATGAAGAGTTTTAGAGGATGTTGCTGCATCCCTAATGGTTGTAGCATTAATTTTTAAAAACGAAGAAAACTACTTAGCTAAAGAAGACTCCCTTAGGGAACAAATAATCTTATAGCATGTATAATATTTCCAACTTAGAAAATTACAATATCTCAACAATTCACATATACCGATGCAATGATTTTATATATCCAAAGTAAATTAGACTAGTTCTTAATCAATTGGGAAATGAAGTCTCTTATGTAAAATCTAGGTTTATTACTTCCCTATGGGTGTAAGCCTTTTTAATCCCTAGAGCAAACAAACCTAGCAAGGTAAATCTACAAGGTTGTAAGCCTTTTTTACTCCTTGTAGAAACCTTTGCAAAGTAGCTTATTCAAAGATAACAAGGTAGAATTGATGGAGGGCATATTCATTTATACTCCTCCAAGGGTCTAGATTAATTAATGCTTGAAAAAAAAAGAAACCGAACAATAAATGCAAAAATTCCTTACCAATTCCAAGAATACCATGAATAAACCCTTCTTTATCAAGTATATTCCACCAAAACTACCAAGAAGCATCCAAGAGGTAGTGCCTTACTCTATTCACAAATAGACAAGTAATAACATCACAAAGAGATATTCAATAGATAGATAGAGAAAAATTCCCAAGTAGGGCGAAAATTTCAGCCATGTAATATGTAATTCTCAAGTGAGTTATGATCCAAATGAAATGAAAGTGACATATATTTATAAGAGATCACCCAAAAAAAAATTGTCCACTTTTTCAAAATTAAACATCAAATTAGAGAGGCTGACCTCCCTATTTTTCTTTTACAACTTAAAATTAAAAAATCACAAAGTAAAATTCCCCTTTTAGGGGTGACGTCATTCCCTAAAGGGTGACGTTAGGCCTTCTAGAGAGACGTTGAATCCTTTGGTGAAGAAAATTGGGACTACAAATGCCATAAGCTATGACACCAAGTGCTCTAATGCATGCCAAGTGTCTCTCTTTCCTTCAAACCATGTCACAACACCATCGTCCATGAGAAACCCCATCAAAAGTCTAGCCCTCATGTGATGTTTAGGGCATAGAAGGTGATGTTTTGGGCACTCCTATTATAACCCTAATTTGCACCAGACATGCTTACCTTGAATTAGGCCATCTTAGATTCCTTCTTTGCCAAAACACTGCTGAACAACTCTTCAAAAACCCCTTTTATAAAGGTCCACGTGCCCTGCTACATTACTGCATGTGTGTACATGCTAGCTAACCCAAGACAACCCACGTGTACCTACAAAAGCACGAAAAAAGGAAAGTTGTTGATGGAACACACAACTTTGGGTAAGTTAACTAAACCTTTCGGCCATGCATGGATGGACATTTGACCAAATACCTAGCTTCTTCTAGCCTATAAAAGAAGGGTTAGGGGTCCCATTTGGAAGAGGAGAATCATAGTAAAGAAACTATACCCGATTGAGCATTCCATTTGTACCAACCTTTAGCCATCCTTGTGCAAAGAGAAGTCTAGAGAAAAGCAGTTGGAAGACAGTGGAAGAAGAGCCCAGGAACAGGATCGAGGAACAGTAGCCGACTTT
>JZKD02S2282081.1:364208-374996 GCA_000966675.3 Picea glauca | reverse complement strand
TATGAGATTGTCATTATTGGAATATTGATTGTATGATTGATTAAATCTCTAACCTGTTAGTTCATAGATCAAATGCATGTGGAGTTATTTGTTTGTCTTTAGTGAATGCAGGTCAACATTGGGAGGAGAGTTGTAGTCAAAGAACGACCAAGCACGAAAAGGGATCGACATCAAACACAAAGAATAAGGTACGTCAACTTAATCTCTTGAGCCTTGTATTTACATATGAGTAATGGGGGTCTAGGAATGGGATGATGGTAAGAAGTAAGAATATTTAGTTCATTTCTGCATGCATGATAAAACCCTTAGTTCTATTCCGTAAGAGGGATTTCCCACCCACAACAAAATTGACGACCATACTAGGGATCTCTAGGGTTTCTGGGAATATTTTTTTGGGTATTTTTAAAAACTGGTTTCATTCCTTGTTTCTAAAGTTTTTGCAAAAGTCTGAGCTAACAGAGATTTTGGTCTTCCATACCAGTTATATTTGTTTCTTTGCTTGACTGAATTTTTTTTCTTCTTCGAGACCCACAGAGGTACACATGGCCTATATAAGGTTTGCATGCATGTACCCGAGCCCTACCTTCTCACAGCTCATGTGTACACGCTAGATGAGGAAGTGTTAGTCACATGTATGATTCCAGAAAATTTCTTTTAGAGAGTCAGTCATCCTCTCCCCTGTCAGAAATAGTCCTTCTCAGGGGTTTTCTGGAACTCTTTCTAGTCTTGGTTGTTTGCAGTCTATAGCTTAGGTTTCACCTCGGATTGGTTTGTTCTATGAAGTTTTCCTTGAATTGTTTTCTTTTTTCTGTTAAAGTAAGTGTCTGAGTCTTCAAGAGATCCTGGTTCTCAGTACCAGTAGTCTCTATCTGGGCTGGATTGATTGGCCTTTCATTTGTCGCAGACTTTCAGAGATACACGCAGCCTATATAAGGCCAGCACGCGTGTACACGCGCTCTGACTTTACACAGCTCATGTGCACACGCTTGTTGTTGAACTGTCAGTAGTGTGCTTGTGGAGAAACTTTTTGTTGAAGGTGAGGCAATCATCCTTTCCTTTGACAAGAGTTACACCTCTCAGGTTTTTGGGTCTCTGTCATAGTGGTTAGTAACTTAGGTTTGATCACAACAATAGCTTTCTTTTTCATTAAGAAGTTTTCCTCAAAATTTTCTTTTATAGGGTTTTTAGACAAGTGTGAGAGTCCAATTTTAATTTGCTTGTGTGTGATTTTTAAAGTGACTCTTTGTGATCTGCGCTTAGGCCAGAAGTTTTCTTGGTTTTTACTTGTTGATATTTTTCCTTTTTGCTTTGTGAGCATTCAAATAAAAAAAAAAATCTTTTATTTCTTTGTTTGGTTAAATAGTGTTGTTTTGCATTAGTAACCAGGGAAAATTCTTTGCTTTCATAAGTTCTTGATGGTTTACTTAGATCATAAGTAGCTCGTAGTCGAGTGAAATATTGCTTTGAGTTTGCTGTTCAAAGATCTTAGAAAATTTTTAAGTTTGAAAAGTTGTTTAAGATTTGAGTTAAGTGAAGGTATTTTGTTTCCAGCTTTCCATTTATTTTTCTTTCGTCTTTCAAACATCACTAGTTTCACTTTCATAACCTTTGACTTAAGACAAGCCATAAAAATTAATGCTAAATCTAAAATTCATTAGACATTTTATGTTTGTAGGGTTAACCAACTAGTTTAGGGTTAGGGCCTTGAATTAGGTTGGAGAGGAAACTCTTCAAGGCCATTAAATCAAACATTGGAGTCTGCGTTAGGGAGTGTCAAAGTCCAATATTGTGAAAGTTATCCGGGACCCCCCCTCTAACACAGGGGCTAAACACAAGGTCGCGTGTGGAAAGGTAGAAGAGATAACCCCTCCAAAGCTGGACCAATCGTAGTGGAGAACACATATAGAGGGCTTGTCTTGGGATTCCGTAGATTTCATTTTCCATGGAGCTTCATGGGTCTCGAATCTGTTCGAGGTCCTTAGTTGTCTTCCGTACCACTTGCCTTCGATACCCTTGATAAGTTTCGGGCTCGATACCCTGCTCATTGTGGTCTACCCGACTTTCGACTGAACCCGCCTGGTGACTATTCGCATGCTGGAAACCTAGTTGCCTATCTTTTTAGAGACATACATAGGTGACTGCGAGGGTATACCGTGGTACCTAGGATAGACATCAGGCCACGCTTTGCAGAGTATACCTGGAGGGTGCTTCCATGTTCGATTTTCACTTGCACCAATAAGTTTCTCTAGTGTTGGTTGTTGTAATTGTTCTTCCAACTAGTTTAGTGTTTGCTTATTTTATCTTGGAGGGACCTTTTTAGTGTGTGTTGTTTTTTGAATGAATAGAAAGCCCGAGGGTGTCTTTGATCTTCTCACACAGTGGAGGATCACGAGCTCTGCCAGTCACGAAGGCTTCTGGGCCTATCACCGATTACACTGGAGCTACCTCCGCCACCACTAAGGCGAAAGCTAGACCAACAAGGGTCTTTTGAAGCGACTGGGTCACAAGAAATTGTACCTAACCAACATTCAGAGGAAATGACCATTTTAGACTTTGGAGAAAAAGATATTGGCTCATCCGAAACTCCAACCACTGATCTTTCGGCAACCATCATCGTACCGATTCACCCTCGCGAGTGCCAGACAATGTCGCACGCAACAATGGAAACAAATGTTGTCACTTCTTCTGGGAATTATTCAATTCTCACTACGGTTGTCATCACAGGAGAGTTTCCACCTCCTAACCCACCGTCACCGGTTCGAGCCACCATGGTCTCGACCGCCTCTACCTCAAATAGTGGTCCAATCCCTATGGCGGCGACCCCAACCCCTTTCACACCGAGTGTGACAGGTCCTCTGTTCTCATACGAGATGCCTAGCTCAAGTACAAGTCCTGTACTTTTCTAATCCACTTCATAGACTTTAGGTCTGGGGGTAGGGAGCTCTAACACTCCTCTGCAAAGCCACATGGGGGGAACTTCAGCTTCTTTTAATTCTTTCCCTTACGGGGGAGGTCATATACCTCCTTCGTCCCCTTCGCTAGGTGGGACCCACCAGCAATCCACTGGGCCACATACACACCATAGTTTATTTGGAGCAAGGAGTCAAGGACCACCTTATCATAATATGTCGGTAGGTTTGACACCAATTTCTTTGTTCGGTGCATTTGGTAACAACACTTTCTCGTTAGCTTATTTCCCGACTAGGGGCAATCCTGATTACGGACAACCTATTCCTATGCAGGGTACTATTCCTGCACAGGGGACAAACCCAGGAACTTCTTTTGCATCAAGGCCTTGGAATTATTGGCAGGGATCAATTCCCTCGTTAGGAATGTTGATCTGGGGCAATTATTTTCACAACCAATGGAACCCCGAACAAGGTACTATGCCTATCCCCATGGGATCGGCATGGGGCAACCCTTCCCAAAGTCCTTCAAATGTAATGCACACCCAACCATCTACGTCCTATTTTTGGAATCAATCGATGATGTCTCCTCACACGCAGAGTCTGTACACTAGTCATGGCCATGGTTTTAACCAGAACCCAGGCCAGCAACCGAACTTTTCCTGGCAACCTGGTGCCAGTCAAACTCCAGGTCCCTTTTTCCATGGTTATCACCAACAACCCAAACTACCTTTCCTGGCAACCTTGCATTTGCCAGACTTGACAAGGTTGTTGAATGACCCTATCTGTCACAATCCACATTGGCCCCCTATGCCGACGAAGTTTCCTTCAGACATACCAAATTTCGAGGCCAAGCCTAACAAAGATCTAGGAGATCATGTGACCACCTTTTGTCTTTGGTGCTCGTCTAACTCATTGAAAGACGACTCTGTACAATTGCGATTGTTTCAACATACTCTCATAGGGAGTGCTGCGAAATGGTACATTGAGCTCAACCACTCAAGATACTCTTCCTTCGGCAAATTGGAAATGGATTTCCTAAACCATTTCCAATTACCTGTAAGATACGATGCTGGCACATAATTGTTGGCCAATTTCGCACAGACAAAAGCGGACCATATATCTGATCACATCTGAGAATGGAGATGCCAGAAGAGTTTAATTAAGGTGCCAGTCCCACCAACATTCCTGCTCGAGTGGTTCCTTAAGTCTTTGGTCCCACAGTTATCCAAAGACGTTGCGACATCGGGAGTGTTTTCTGAAGAAGATTCCATCATGAGAGCTCAACAGCTTGAGATAATCTATTCTCAGTTTGGTTTATTATACAAGATCTTTCCAGATGCACCACGCTCAATACTTGATAAAACCAGACAAAGAGCTGGACCACATGCCGATGGTATTGTTGGTTCAGCACAAACAAAGCCCGCTGAGCAACTGACTACTGTTTTGGCTACGCCCCCTACTAAAACGTCAGATGTACACACAATGCAATCGAAAAATCCAAAGGCCACCCAACAACTTGAAGGAAAGAAAAAACAATGAAAGAAGGGTAAGGGGGATAAGAAACCCACTAATAATGTTGGTGGGGGCAACACTGAGAAATGAAAGGTGAGGTATCCATGCAACCTGTGCACGGAATACCACCTGACTCACCAATGTGCTCGGCTTGCAGAGGCCCAAAATTTTGTGACACATCAACAACCTTCCGTATTAACCAATCCATTTCAACATGGGAAAAACCTAACCCAAGCCTCTACAAGCATGGAAGGAGGTAGTCAAGGACCCTCTCGGTCTTCAAACAATCTCGCATCCGCAAATGTGTATATGATGAAGGGTGATGCTTTTATATCGACTAGAACGCATGACTACAGTAAACCAAGCACTTATGAGAAAGGAAAATAAGTTGAACTCCCATCTCTTCCTCTCCATATCTAGAAGACTTTGGGAGAAACAATGACACACATCCCAAAAGGCACGTTCAAAAAATATTCTCACAACCCAAACACAAGGGCCACCTAGAACTATTCTGTGGTGGAGGATTTGTCTCAAACCCCTTGTGTGATGTCCGCTTTGGAGGTCCTCCAAAGCTGCCCTTCCCAGAAGAAAGCTTTGTTAGCCACTTTAGGATATATCGAGACTTGTATTCTGGGTACAATCATGTTGGATACAACTGACTTAAAACCTCATTTGCCTTACCACGTAGTGTTTTAGATAGTAGTGGCTCACCCCACAAAAATTTTTACTCGGAATATTTTTCGTACGGTGGTTGATGAGGGTGCCTCGACATGCATTATGTCGTTGGGATGTTGGAAGGCCATTGGCTAGCTCGTTTTGTCTCTGTCACCTACTCTTCTCACTGTTTTCGACGGTCATTCATTCCGATCACATGGTATCATTCTCTCTTTCCCTGTGCAGTTAGGAGGGAATACCGTGTGCGTCGAGGTAGAAGTAGTCGATGTGTCCCTCGACTACAATCTCTTGTTAGGAAGGAGTTGGACTTACACCATGCAAGCAGTGGTTGCTACAGTTTTCTAGGTCTTGTTGTTTCTACACGAGGACCAGATTGTGACCATTGATCAATTGTCTTTCTCCAAAGTTGACCCTTCATTGGGGGTATCCGTGGTCCCAATGATTGATAATCCTCAACCAGGCGTAGTCAACGTAGGGGTTGGTTTGTGCCCATATTTGATGGGTACCTTCGATTACCGGCCCCCTCAAGGCAATGTCAAGTTCATATCCAACCACCATAAGGTTGAGATTTTCCAAGTTTCTTCATTTCACACGACTTACTTCAATGATCCATGGATACTTCCTTCCCCATCGGCCACAATGGAAGGGACAGGGCACCCAGGCATGTCCATGCCCTTGTCCGCAGCTGAAATAGCGTACTCTTTAGTTCAGCAAACTTCGGTCGACACAGATCCAACTCCTGCAAAAGAGTTAGATCTGACTCTAGAGCCTATTTGGGCTCAAGGTTCTCTCGCTGACACCGATTCATTAGACTTAGTATTTCTCTCCGAAGAAGCAGTAATTGAAGCAATGAATAGTCCAGACAAACCCTG
This sequence comes from Picea glauca, assembly GCA_000966675.3. Classification (NCBI taxonomy): domain Eukaryota; kingdom Viridiplantae; phylum Streptophyta; class Pinopsida; order Pinales; family Pinaceae; genus Picea; species Picea glauca. The sequence continues at coordinate 369,028 of JZKD02S2282081.1, read as the reverse complement.
GGATGATCTCCATCATAGATCATACTTCCTCCCAGAGTTAAGCAGAATCGAAGCCAGAGAATTCACCTTGACTATGACTGGAGATAGGTCTCGTCCTATTAATCCCTTAGCTACACATGAGGTTTATGCCGAGGGTAATATGGAAACTATCACTGAAACCATACCGATCAATATCTCCAAAATCCCTGGCATTGTGGAGAATGTTTTCGTCGGAGCTGACTGTTCCCCCGGAGAGATTCAAATCTACATAGATTTATTTAAAGAATTCTGTGATGTTTTTTTCTGGTCTTATGAGGAAATGCCAGGCATCGGTCAAAAAATAGTCGAACATGAAATCACAAATTATCTAGATGCCAAGTCTGTTTAGAAGAATCTTCGTCCACTTAATCCCAGGAAAGTAGCAGCCATTAAGGTTGAAGTTGAGAAACTACTAAAAGCTAGTTTTATCTATCCTATCCATTTGACCCAATGGGTGTCAAATATTGTGTTGGTCAATAAGAAATAGGGAACGATTCATGTATGTATGTAGTTCCGTGATTTGAGCAAGGCCTGTCCAAAAGATAATTTTCCCACACCATTCATCAACCATATAATTGATGAATGTGCAGGTTGCGAGGCCTTCTCTTTCATGGATGGTTTTTCGGGATATAATCAAATACAAATCAAACCTGAAGGCCAACACAAAACGACATTCATTTGTCCATGGGGTACATTCGCGTATCGTAAGATTCCCTTTGGTCTTAAAAATGCTAGAGCGACCTTTCAGTGGGCCATGTCTTTTGCTTTCCATGATCTCAAGCATATAGTCGAGGCCTATTTAGATGATTTAGCATCTCGATCTTGCAAGAGAACGGATCATCCCACACACCTCCGAATTATCTTTGAGCAATGTCGCTACTTCCAGATTCGCTTGAATCCAAACACGTGCAACTTTTGCATAACATCAGGACGTTTGTTAGGTTTCATAGGGTCAACAACAGAGATCATGGTCGATCCTCTCAAGGTTGAGGCAATAATTCAGTTGCCTCCCCCACGCACAATCATTCAACTTCAGAGTCTATAGGGAAAGGCAAAATTTTTAATGTGTTTCATCGCTAACTATGTCGAGATCACAAAGGGCTTTATGCGCTTACTCAAGAAAGACGTTCTTTTTTATTGGGACGATGCTGCTCAACACTCTTTCAAAGCATTGAAACATGCCCTCACAACTGCCCCTCTACTTTAGCCACCTAACTATAACAAAGATTTCTTATTATACCTGGCTATAACAGAGTCAACCATCGGCATGGTATTAGTTTAGGAAGATGATTTGTTCTCAAAATATGTGATCTATTACCTGAGCTGAGGCCTAGTCGGACCGAAACTCAATTATTCTCATATCGAAAAACTTGCGTTGGCAGCAGTCCATGTTGTTCAACGGTTCCTTCATTATGTTCTGTTTCACAAGACCACCGTTATTGACATTATGAATCCGTTTCAATACATGTTGACATGATGGGTAATAGGTGGAAATATCAGTAGATGGATAGTCGTCCTCCAAGAATTTGACTTAGATTTCATTTCAGGGAAATCCAAAAAGTCATTGGTCTTCGCAGAACTTATTTCAGAACTTCCGGTTGAGTCAGGTGATGTTGTGCCCGAAGAGTCGCCTATCAGAGGAGATATGTTTTTTATCACATCTTCGAATCCCTGGTATGGAGAGATACTTATCTATCTACAGACTTTGAAGTACCCCACCTCTACTTCTCGTGATGAGCGTCACCGTATACGCCATTAGGCCAAGAATTATCTCATACTCGATGATACGTTGTATTGAAGAGGTGTAGACTGCATCCTGCACCGATGTCTCACTCACGAAGAAGTAGTTATCATGCTTAATGATTTCCATACTGGAGCATGTGGCGGTCATTTGTTTGGGTTGGAAACAACCCAAAAGATTTTATGAGCAGGTTACTTCTGGCCTACACTAATCAAATATTGTATCAAATCGGTCAAGAAGTGCCACCCATGTCAGATCTTCTCTCGAAAGATGAGGGCACATTCCGCTCCCATGTTTCCTATCATCACAGTTGATCCCTTCACCAAGTGGTGGATTGATTACACTACATGCAACCCTCCTTCAACAAGGGGGCACCGTTATATCATTGTAGCCGTAGACTACTTCACGAAGTGGGTCGAAGCTATGCCAACGTTTAAAGATGATGGAGAGACTGCGGCTCTCTTTTTATTCAACCAGATAATAGCAAGGTTCAACGTCCCAAGAGAGATTGTCATTGACCATGGCATTCACTTTCAGAACCAGATGATGACCGACTTAACATCAAAGCTTGGGTTGCGGCAAGATTTTTTTGTCACCCTACTACCCCCTAGCAAATGGTCAGGTGAAATATGTAAATAAATCTCTTAAGACCATCCTACAATGAACGATCAACTCAGCCAAGTCAAATTGGAATTTGATGTTATACTCGACATGATGGGCTTACCGAACGTCTGTTAAGACCGCAACCAGTTTCTCACCTTTTCAACTCGTTTATGGGTTGGAAGCAGTCTTGCCTATCGAATGCCAGATCTTGTCCCTAAAGTTGGCAGTACAGTTATTTCCAGACACTTCTCCACTTGAAGAACAATTATTATACCTTGAGTGGCTCAATGAGCAGCGTCATGATGTAGCCAATGAGGCTCACAAACATAAAGTCAAGTGTCAGTATGATCGGTCTGTTCATCCTCAAATTTTCTCTGAAGGAGACCTTGTCCTGGTCTATGACCAAGATAAGGACCCCCTGGGGGCAGGAAAATTCAAACCCATGTGGTTCGAACTTTTCATCATAAAAGAGGTTCTAAAAAAGGGTGCTTATCATCTAGTAGACTTTGAGGGAAATGCTTTGACAGAGCCTAGAAATGGGCTCTACCTCAAGAAGTATTACTCATAGGTAGGTCACCTTGGGTAACTTTTTGTAACATATGTATAGTCTTTGTATTATTACTTTCTAGTTTCTTTTAGTATTATGGATGTGTCGTTTTTGATGTTATATTTTTTCACTGTGGTAGATATCAAGTGAATTAGAGGTGTTCATTGGGTACGCAAACTGTGCTAGCCGACACACTCGGAGGCTTGCCTCCACAGCTTGGGTAATTTTTACACCTCGAGGCCAGTTATTATCTTCCAGAGGTAAATGCTTAGGTGACACCACAAACAATGTCACCAAGTACAGTGCATTTATTGAGTTGCTTCATGATGCCCTGTCATTTGGTATCTCTTATCTTCGGGTCTATTTAGATGCTCAACTGGCTGTGTCTCAGTTAAATAGAGTCTTCCATGTTCATGATCCGACTTTACACCGATGATTCCTTAGGGTACGTCTCTTAGAACAAAGCTTTGATTATATTACATATTTTCATGTGCCTAGGAGATTAAACCAAATTACAGATACTCTAGCTAATCAAATTTTAGACTGGAATCTCACACACATATAAATAGACATACACATAAACATGTAAACACATTTTTAAAGACAAATATGATCCATAAGACACAAAAAGACATTGAAATCCATATATAATATCATAATCATTAGAGTATATAGGTGGACGCAAGCGCCTCAAAAGTATGACCAGTAACGATTCATGGGGCTTATGCCCTCAAAACCTATATACAAGTAATTCTTTCGGCACGTGAAAAGTCTAGACTAACTAAAGTCAGGGCCCGTGGGACCTATTGTAATGATCAATAGCATTTGCCAAATGCTTAAATAGTTGGACCCATGTTCATGGTGCCCCCACTACATGAGGCTGCATAGATGGTGGAAGATCCTCAATCTCTACCAAAGGGAATGTGTGGGTGAGCGAGGTAAAGTTTCGTTTGACTCGTCTCAAAACCCTCTCAGCCTCACCAGCTGGAAGCTCTCCTGCTGTTGTTGGTCCCCCTGCCTCGGTAGGTGTGGCCCCTGGACGAGGATGACGCATGTTCCTCACGTAATCCACAGGTCGCACTGGTCCCACATCTGCACATAATAGACACATATCTATCAAATACTCTCTTATAAAAAAAATGATATATAAAAAACCAACATAAAAATTACATATGTTTCACAAAAAACAAAAAAACGATGCAAACTTACCCATCTCTCCTCGCACCTCGCCAGGAGGTACCAGTATCTCAGGATCTCTCGAGAAATCAATCCCAACATAAGGGTAATCCTCTATGACTGGGATCTTTCGCGACAACCAAGCAAAGAAATCGTCATCAAAGGACTCATTGGTCCTTCCACCACCCTGTCATGGCAGTAACACTGCCCATCTGCAAACCACAGGAAGAGAGTCCTGATGTCCTCATACCACCACTCAAGGACTAAAACTAGGAACTCTTTCAAAGAAGAAAGAGCATAGAATTGTCCCAAACCCAAAGTTCCTCTGCGTCCGTGACCGACAATCTGTCAACTGCCTCTTCATACAATCTAGCAGTGTAGTGATCCAGTCAAATATCTATGCATTTAAGCACTGGACTGCACAGTTCATCTGTGCACGGGACGCCTGATGTAGAGCCATAAACCAGTCATCCGCCCAATAAGAAACACAATCACCTATAGTGATAAATCCGTGATCTTTCTTATGGGCACCTATGAGCCCGATCGTGTTGGACACACCTACCACACTTAGAGGGGGGGTGAATGAGTGTGGGGCTCTTTTTCCCAAAACTTCCCTTTTTCACAAAAACTCATCAATTAGCATTCAACATTTATTCATTACCCATTGTTTTCATTTATAACTAGTTATATGTGAGCACATATCAACAATATATCATCAACAAGTCATCACCACAA
>JZKD02S2282081.1:334597-347461 GCA_000966675.3 Picea glauca | reverse complement strand
CACCTACAAAGATGATCAAGGACCATGTCTTGATCTCAGCCCTCTCAGGATCGGTAACACCTAGAGAGGACACATGGCTCATTGATAGTGGTGCATCAAAGCACATGACGGGTAACAGAAATACTCTCTCTTGTATTTCAGAAAAGAAGTTTTCTCAAAAATTAACACTTGGAGATGATTACCAATATCCCATCAAGGGAGTGGGAGAATCAAACTACAAGCTAGATGAAAACTCAATAAAGATGAAGGACGTACTCTATGTACTAGGCTTGAATAAGAACTTACTTTCCATATCAAATTTAGACAAGAAAGGCTATAGAGTTGCCTTTATAGATGAAGAAGTTCTTATGTGGGCTAGAGGAGAAACCATAAATGAAGCAATCGTCATTGGAAATGAAGAAAATGGCTTATATAAGCTAAAGGGTCACCCAGAGACTGCCATGACCCATGCCATTGAAAACTCATGCGAACTTTGGCATAGAAGATTGGCCCAGATCAACTACAAGGCGCTACCATACATATGCAAAGCTGTCACAGGTTTACCAGAACTCAAGGGTGATCATGAAGGCATATGCAATGGATGTGCACAAGGGAAGAATATCAAGAACCCTTTTCCAAAGAGGGACATCAAAGAAGAAGGAGTACTGCAACTCATTCATTCAGACGTGTGTGGCCCAATTCCATCATCCTCCATTAGAGGGTATGTATACTATGTATCATTCATTGATGACTATTCTCGCAAGACCTGGATATATTTCTTGAAATCTAAAGATGAAGTATTAAGCAAATTCAAGGAATTCAAAGCCTTGATAGAGAATCTTTCTGAAAGGAATATTAAGATACTCAGGTCAGATAATGGAGGAGAATATACCTCAAAAGAGTTCATGAACTTCTGCAGAGATGTTGGGATCAAGAGGGAACTCACTACTCCCTATAATCCTCAACAAAACGGTGTAACTAAAAGGAAGAACAAAACAATTATGGAAGCTGTGAAGACTATGATCCATGATCAAGATCTTCCTATGTGCTTATGGGAAAAAGAAGCAATGGCAACTATTTACGTGCAAAACCGATTATCCCATAGCGCACTTGGGTTCAAGACCCCAGAAGAGATGTTCACTGGAAAGAAACCAGAGGTAAGCCATCTCAAAATATTTGGCTGCCCAGTCTTCATACACATTCCGAAAGAGAAGAGAAACAAGCTGGAACCCTCCGGAAAGATGAGAATATTTGTGGGATACTGTGAGGTCTCCAAGGCCTTCAGAATCTACATACCAGGTCACCACCACATTGAGATCAGCAGGGACGTGACCTTTGATGAAGAAGCAACACTTAAGAAATCAATAATATGCCAACTTGAAGAAGTATATGAAGATGAACCAATAATTCCCAGGATTACAGAATCCGTGAGGGAAGTTCCCAGAGCTACAGAACCAGTCAGGGAAGTTGTAACTTCCCTTGATGAGGAAACTCTTGAAGACCATGATGTAACAGAAGTTCAAGAACCTCCTCAAATGACCTTCTCCCATAAAAGAAATCCTGCTTGGGCAAGAGAGCTTATTCAAGACGGAGAGAAGTATGGTGTTCCAGAAGGAACCTCAAGACAGGTGAAAATACCAAAGCCATTCTCCAGTTACACGGCTTTGATGTGTGATCTCTTAGATGAGGAGCCTACCTGCTTTGAAGAAGCCATTCAAAAGAAGGAATGGGCAGATTCCATGACAGAGGAATACCAATCCATAATAAAGAACGATGTATGGGAAATAGTTCTCAGACCAAAAAGTAAGGATGCGGTATCATCAAAATGGCTCTTCAAAATAAAACATGCTGCTGATGGAAGTATTGAGAAATATAAAGCAAGATTTGTCACTCATGGCTTTTCCCAAAAGGAAGGCATTGACTATGAAGAGACATTCACTCCTGTGGCTAGATACACTTCGATCAGGACCATCATAGCTCTTGTAGCTAAGATGAAGTGGAAGCTGCACCAGATGGACGTAAATACATCTTTCCTAAACAGTGTCATCGAAGAGGAAGTGTATATAGAGCAACCTCAAGGATTTGAGGTTGAAGACAAAAAGTCTCATGTCTGCAGATTGAAGAAAGCCTTATATGGATTGAAGCAAGCTCCTAGAGCTTGGTATGTCCATATAGACAATTTCTTGATGAGCTCAGGCTTTACCAAGAGTAAAGCAGACTCAAATCTCTACTTCAAAATTATGGATAATGAGCCTGTAATCTTACTGCTATATGTGGATGACCTATTCTTAACTGGAGAAGAAAAGCTCATTGCTGAATGTAAAAGGAGACTTGCTTTGGGATTTGAAATGAAAGACCTTGGCCTAATGCATTATTTCTTAGGTCTTGAGGTATGGCAGAGTCCAGAGAGGATCTTCCTTAACCAAGGGAAGTAAACGGTCAAGATCTTAAAGAGATTCGACATGCTAGAATGCAAACTCATGAATACACCCATGGAAGCGAAGCTGAAGCTGTTGGTCAATACTTCGTCAGATCTGATTGATGCCACACTATACAGACAGATTATTGGATCACTGATGTACCTGACGAACACCAGACCAGACATTTGTTTTTCCGTGAACACCTTGAGTCAGTTTCTGGTAGAGCCCATATGTGTTCACCTAGTGGCTGCAAAACATGTGATGAGGTACCTTAAAGGTACGAGAGATCATGGTCTCAGTTATGATGGAGATCATAATTTCACATTGAGTGGAGACACTAATTCAGATTGGGCAGGAAGCATTGCTGATAGAAAAAGCACTTCCGGATGCTGTTTCAGTTTGGGATTAGCCATGATTTCATGGCAGAGTAGGAATCAATCCAGTATTTCTCTCATCATAGCGAAGGCAGAGTACATTTCCGCATGTTCTACTAGCTGCAAATCTATATGGCTTCGAAAGTTGTTGACCGGTCTATTTGACCTAGAGATGGAAGCAACCATGATCCTATGTGACAACTAGAGCTACATAAAGATGTCAGAGAATCCTGTATTCCATGACAGGTCGAAGCACATAGAGATTCACTATCATTACATCCGTGACATGGTACAGAGAGGAGCCTTGAAGCTCTTGTATGTTAGCACGGATGAACAGGTTGCTAATGTGTTGACCAAACCTCTATCTTGTGTAAAGTTTGAACACTTTCGAGATAAGCTTGGTATAGTATGAAAGGACCCTTCCTGAAAGGGGGAGTATATATGGTTCCTTGCTTCTGACCTCACTGTTAGACGTAAAGCAAGATGATTCCTTGCTTCTGACCTCGTTGTTAGACGTAAAGCAAGATGATGTGTCTGTTCCTTACTTCTGACCTCGCTGTTAGACGTAAAGCAAGATGATTCCTTGCTTCTGACCTCGCTGTTAGACATAAAGCAAGATGATGTGTGTGTTCCTTGCTTCTGACCTCGCTGTTAGACGTAAAGCAAGATGATTCCTTGCTTCTGACCTCACTGTTAGATGTAAAGCAAGATGATTCCTTGCTTCTGACCTAGTTGTTAGACGTAAAGAAAGATGATGTGTTCCTTGCTTCTGACCTAGTTGTTAGACATAAAGAAAGATGATGTGTTCCTTTCTTTTGACCCAGTTGTTAGACGTAAAGCAAGATGATGTATACCTTGCTTCTGACCTAGTTGTTAGACGTAAAGCAAGATGTGACTTGCATTGAGCTACCAACTTAATAGCTGTGACATAGAGCCAGTCTAGTACTATGATGAGCCAACCTAGTGCTATGATGAGGTATCATTTTTTTTATACTGATACATATTGATGCAGATGATGATGGCATTCTTTCGAGAATGACGATGCTGCCGATGAAGAAAACTTTCGATGATTTATAGATATGCCAGCCAATATGATATTGATGATGCTGTCCTCCCACCTGATGCTGTTGATGATGTTGTCCTCTCTCTCTCGCATGATGTTGCTGAAGAATACCCTTCTTGTTAAAAGGGAGTGTTGAAATAATGTAATTGCAAAGAGTATTCTTATTATTATTGATATTTTATTCATAGGATCAATCCCCATTGTGGATTGATCATGTCGGATATTGTAATAGGACCAAATCCCCTTTTGCAGATTGGTCAAAAGACAATTGTAATAGGAATAATAAGAAGTCGGCCCCAACAGTTAATTAAGAGACCCAGAAATATAATAAAGGTGGGTTTACCCACCCAGATTGAGAAGTCGGCCCTGTCAGTGAAGAGACACTTCACACGTGCCAGAACTTGTATAAATAAAGGAGGCTAGCGCCTCATTTGATGACAAATCACTTGCTCAGTTTGAGAGACAAGTTCTGATCTGTTACTGGCAAAGGAGAGAGAGACAGTGGCGCATATCTTGGCGAGGACTTTCTATTTTAGCATAGAGATCTCTTGGCATTGTATTGGCTATCTATATTAAGGAAGTTTTGCAGGGTTTTCTTCCCCTAGAGGGTTTCCTAGGATAAATGTTGTGTCTCTTGTGAATGTATATTTCTCATTGATCTTGTTCTTATGTTTCTATTATCTATTGAAATTCAAAGAACTATAATAATGGCATAAACATTAACAAAATAAGCAAGTAAACCACTCAAGAATTAGCCAATAACTAGTAGAATAATCACCAAGGCTTACAAGTAAATTCTAGTGGTAGAATGGTGGGTAAATGAAGATTTTTAGAGGATGTTGTTGCAACCCTAATGGTTGTAGCATTAATTTTTAACAACGAAGAAAACTACTTAGCTAAAGAAGACACCCTTAGGGCACAAATAAGCTTATAGCATGTATAATATTTCCAACTTAGAAAATTACAATATCTCAACAATTCACATATACCAATGCAATGATTTTATATATCCAATGTAAATTAGACTAGTGCTTAATCAATTGGGAAATGAAGTATCTTATTTAAAATCTAGGTTTATTACTTCTCTATGGGTGTACGCCCTTTTAATCCCTAGAGCAAACAAACCTAGCAAGGTAAATCTACAAGGGTGTAAGCCTTTTTTACTCCTTGTAGCAACCTTTGCAAAGTAGCTTATTCAAAGATAACAAGGTAGAATTGATGGAGGGTGTATACCTTTATACTCCTCTAGGGATCTATATGAATTAATGCTTGAAAAAAAAGGAAACGAAACAATAAATGCAAAAATTCCTTACCAATTCCAAGAATACCATGAATAAAACCTTCTTTATCAAGTATATTCCACCAAAAATACCAAGAAGCATCCAAGAGGTAGTGCCTTAATTTATTCAAAAATAGACAAGTAATAACATCACAAAGATATATTCAATATATAGATAGTGCAAAATTCCCAAGTAGGGTGAAAATTTCAGCCATGTAATATGTAATTCTCAAGTGAGTTATGATCCAAATTAAATGAAAGTGACATATATTTATAAGAGATCACCCAAAAACCAATTTGTCCACTTTTTCAAAATTCAACATCAAATTAGAAAGGCTGACCTCCCTATTTGTCTTTTACAACTTAAAATTAAAAAATCACAAAGTAAAATTCCCCTTTAAGGGGTGACGTTAGGCCTTCTAGAGAGACGTTGAAGCCTTTGGCGAAGAACATTGGGCCTCCAAATTCCATAAGCTATGACACCAAGTGCTCTAATGCATGCCAAGTGTCTCTCTTTCCTTCAAAACATGTCACAACACCATCATCCATGAGAAACCCCATCAAAACCCTAGCCCTCATGTGATGTCTAGGGCATAGAAGGTGATGTTTTGCGCACTCCTAGACCAACATTAGGGTGCAAAGGGATAGAGAATTCTCATATAATGGTGTCCAAGTACCTCTAAAATAAATTCTCTATCTTCCACGTGTCCAATGAGAGGGGATGCATCATTCAACTTGTTGGCTACATGACCCAATGAAGGTCCAAGCAATCTTTTGTCTTCATGAATAGACTTCCACCTGAAAAATCCATGGAAAGACAAACATATTCGCCCTCCAAGGGTCCACAATTCATACACATCATGCGCAGTAAGCCATATCTAATAAAAGAACCACCCAAACATGTGCATTGAATTCCCCCTTTTCAAAATAAACAAATGCTCAAAGCCCTTATACAACTTGACAAATTTAAGTATGGGAGGGTTGTCATGGTGACCTATTGGGTAGATCATTCCCCAAGTCAAGAAGTGTTTCCCAACATGACTCTTTCTAAGTCATGTAAGAGAGCGTGAAGTGGATGGGGGTGTGTAACTTTTGGGCATGGGGTTTCTTGACATACAAGGGCTCGTATTGTCTCATTTATGGGTGCCTTTGTTGAGGGTGTGATTTCTCTTGAGTTACAAACTATTTGTGTGCCACCTTTTTCCAAACCCCTTTTTGCCATCTTTACAATTACTGCTTTCATTTATAGTTTTCAAATTTGAGGGTCCCCCTTTTAGGGTTTCCAAGATTTAACATTAATTTGGGATCGAGGCAATCACTAAGTAAGTAGAGCTACAGTGGGATCGAATTTTGATGGTCCTTATTTGTTGTGTTCACTTTCTTTTCAACACTAGTTTCTTATTATTTTATAGCAGTTGCAATATACCTCTGGGTCATTAGCCCCTGTTCCCATGAAATGAGGTACAATCCTTTATTGGGTTAGTAATGCCCAAAAACCAAAAATATGAGCAGACAAAAGGAAAGAAGTGTGGAAAATGACAAGTATGGATGAGAATGGTATGATGACACTTTAAGGATACCCCTAGTAGCATCCCTTTTCCTAAGGGTGGCCCACTTTCTAGGAAAACATGCCAACCACCAAGGTGAAATGAAGAAAAAGGCATAATTTCCAAGAAAACGTTTTCAACATCAAGAAAGGACCCTTTGCAACATGTTCAAATGCTTTATTTATTAGAATGACACCAGATGTGTTACCTCATGGAGCAAGACTTGTTGTCCTTTGTGAGCCAAGATAGTGTGGTGGATGTTTCTTACATTGATCCAATGGTGATGTGTGGTATGACAGGGGTCTCTTCCTTCTCGTCTACTTCTCGGTACTCCATGTCTGCAACCTGAGGGCCTAGAGACATCATCTCCTTAGTTATCCCTAGGAATGATGGATAACAATTCCAAAAGTTGTTCACGGATGCAACAAAAAACTAAAAAAATGGTTTACACTTACTCAAGCAGCGTGCAGGTATCTAACCTAGCCACATTCACACCGCTCACAATTCAACATAACATCTTTCTGTCCTCCCAACACAACATGATATGAGCACCACCAAGTCAATACCTTGGAAAAATTGCTACATACCAAATGTTAGTGTTAGAAGTTTGTAATAGGGTGCAATCTCTGGAAAAATAAGCCATCGTGCACCAAATGTCAACACTTTCCTTGCTTTCTCTTTTTGTTGCTCGATAACACTAACTACATCAAGCGATAGTGTTAATAGATAGAAACAAATAAGATCATCTTGTTTCCAAATCTTATTGCACTTTGACAAATAAGCGTTAAATGACATGACAAGTACATATTAATAATACAGAATCTATGGCCCAAAGCCATGCAACCATTGTTCAAATGAGCAAAGTACATAGCATATTTCTATGAAATGTACTAGTCTACCTTTGTGTATGTCGTTCTTTTCAAATGAAAATAATCTAAACTTTGATTATATTTTGCAATCTCGCACATATTTTCTCAATTCAATGGTTATCTATTTTAAGTTATATGTTTATTACTTTGTCAATGCACTATCAACCAATCAATGCAAGACCAAGACTTTTGATTCAATACCTTGTCCATTTACATATGATAGAAGGCTAGCACATCTGTGTAATTCCCAGATCGTCTCTGGTGAAAATGTATTCACTCCGCTACAAAACATTCAATATGTAGATAAATTGGAGTTGTGCACATCAAATCTTGACAAACGATAAATTTTCAACTCACTACTGATATGATAACCATGGATGCAATATACACTTTGGATTATACACAGTACTATATAATATCGATATATATTGTTGCATTTGCATATAGTTTACCAAAAAAAAAGGTTGTTCCTTGTCTAATTATTACAGACATACCTCCTCTTGGAATGTTGTTCTTGAGTTTCTTCTCATGCATTTCTTGTCACTTCTTGCTCTCCTACAATTGCTCTATTTCATTTTCATGTGAAAGTAGTGCACCAAATTCAATGAACATGAAAATAGATGCTTATGTCAAAATCACATGAAATACACAATGTTAACAAACAACAAATGAATAGTACACAATTGAAATTAAAAAACACACCTCTACCACTCTTGTTCCATGTTTCTTTCTTTGTCCTATTCTCTTTCTAAACATTGGCGATTGTTTCGATGTAATGCACATCGAATAAGTCAAAAAAAAATGTCGATGGATGGAAGTGATATGAAAACACAATGTAAATTGTCAATATTTTATTTTCTTTGTGACCAAAATATCAGCTATATCAACTGCTTGCAATGCCCCACACAATTTCTTAATCCAACACATAAAAAAGAACTTCCTAAATATGTAACAAGAATATGAAAACATGATTTCATTAAGTTTATATCATTAAGATGATGCTCAAGTTATGACTATAGCATCCAATAACCCCCAAAAAAAAAACTTTGTTTTTGTCCTTGTTTATCTTTGGTTCCTTTTCCATATACATAGTTTCTGAAAAATCTCTTGACGAATTTAATCCACCCTTGAAAAAGAAAAATAAAAAGCAAGCACTAATTTTTTTTTCATATATCATGCACATCAAGAATATTTCATTCAACCATTTGATCCAACAACATAGTTGATAAAAGAGGACTGATTTGCTTAAAAACCACACCAATGGCAATGCAAGTTTGAATAAAACCAAGTAACTGTACTATGCATAGAGTACACACTATCAAACATGATGTGAGATCCTTAATCATGACATTCCGGAAAGAGAAGATGTATCAGTTCTCCACACAATATTTGAGTATAGACCAAGTGCTAAATAGACAAAGTACTAGTGATGTGCAGTATACACCTAAGTGAAAGTGTTGATGACATCGCTTTTCCAATTGCAAAAGTGTCTATGCAACCAAATCTGCCAATGCCAGACCATAAGTGGCATGAATTCTTAGAGTACACACATGTATACTTGGTTTATGTAAGATAGTCTATTTTTAATCCATACACATGTCATCCTCTTACATTGCAACACTTGTACAATTCCGCATTTCCAATACTTCAACATCCGTGATTGTGACAAGCAATGTAATTTTAAAACTAGGACATTGATTTATGATGAATTGATTTTTTTCTGATTTAGGAGGAAAGGCCACACATCTACAAGAAATGTGAATCAAATGTGTTTCTTATTTTTAAACTGCTCGATGATGTAACCAATACATGTGCAAAACACAGTTTAACATATTGACATCCTACTCTTGGATTTAGGGTAATCCTAGGTATGCGATCTATTTATCTTGGATAATTTTCTATTCAAATTGTTTTTTACTTCACCACTTTTAAGGTTGGATGAAGGTTTTGCAATAGCAGGTGCAAAACTGCACAATAATAACCGACACAAATTCTCTACACAAGCATTGAAAATACGCAATATTGGTTGTGCTAGTGATATTCCTCTGCCACTTACAAAGTTCCCAAGACATGGTTGCACCAAGTGTCTCCACATATTCATAGCTATACTTGGTCTACTTAAGATGATCTATTTTTAATCCTTTTGCGAAGGACCCACACGAGTCATCTTGCTGCATTGCTACACTAATGTGCCTCCGCATTTCCAACAGTTCTGCATCCCTTATTGTGACAAGTGATGTAATTTGCAATATAGGAAACACCATGCATCTATAAGTATTCCAAATAATTCCAATGCAAAATTGGATAATCCAAGTAATTGTACTATGCATAGAGCACACACTATCAAACATGATGCGAGATGTGGAACTGCAGTAGTGTGGAAAGAGCAGATGTAACCGTTCTTTGCACAAGATTTGAATATAGACTGATTGATAAATAGACAAGTATCACCTCTTTGTAGCACACACCTATGCCAAAGTACTGATGACATCGCTATGAAAATCGCACAAGTGTCTATGCAACCAACTCTTCCAATGGAAAACCATAAGTGGCATGAATTCTCAGGGCAAGGCTCGAAAGTCTAGAATCCTGCACAAATACTGGAAATAGAGAAAGCATTCGCTCATTCGATTTTGAATCCTCATCTAGTTTGCAAAGCTATACTTGGTGTAGTTAAGACAATCTATTTTCAATCTTTGAGTGGAGAACCTATACCAGTCATCCTCCCTCTTTGCTACACTTCCACAATTTCGCATTTCCAATACTTCCACATCTATCAATGTGACAAGCAATGTAATTTGAAAAATAGGTCATTGATTTATGATAAATTCATTTTCTCCACTTTAGGAGGAAAGGAAACACATCTAGAAGAAGTGTCAAGCAAATGTAATGCTTATTTCTAGATTGCTCGATGATTTTCAATTATGCCTACTGTTATTCAAAAGGTATCCAATATATGACTAAAAGACATTTTATTGGATTGACATCTTGCTCTTGGCTTTGGGGTAATCCCAACTGTACGATCTATTTTTCTTTCAATAATTTGCTAGTCAAAAGGGTTTTTACTTGGCCACTTTTGATGTTTGATAGAGATTTTGCAATAGCAGGTGCCAAACTGCACAATAATAATTGACATGAATTCTATGCACAAGCATTGAAAATACACAGTATTGGCTATCTTAGCCACATTCCATTACCACTGCCAAGGTGTGCAAGACATGGCCGCACCGAGTACTTCCAAGTTGTCATAGCTATACTTGGTGCACTTAATACTTTCTATTTTTAATCCTTGTGTGGAGAACCTGCACTGGTCATCCTCCCGCATTACTACACCTTTGCGCTTCCACATTTCCAATAGTTTTGCATCACTAATTGTGACAAGTTATGTAATTTGCAATATATGTCCCTAATTTATCGTAAATTGATTTTCTCCAATTTAGAAGGAAACGACACCCATCTAGAAGCATTGGAAAGAAAATGTGTTGCTTATTCATACACTTCTTGATGATTTTTTATTATCTCTATTTCTATTCGAAAGGTAGTCGATATACGGGTACAAGACATTTTGGCGGATGTGCATCATGCTCTTGGCCTTGGGAAAATCATAGCTCTGCGATCTATTTATCTTTGGACAATTTGCTAGTAAAAAAACATTTTTATATGATGCACATCAATAATAATTCATTCAACCATTTGATCCAATAATACAACTGATAAGAGATAATTGGTTTGCTTAAACAATACACCAATGCCAATGCAAAATTGAATGAAACCAAGTAACTGCACTATACAAAGAGCACACACTATCAAACATGATGCTAGATGCAGAAATACGACAATTCATAAAGAACAAATGTATCAATTCTCTGCACAAGATTTGAATATAGAACAAATGCTAAATAGATAAAGTATCGACTATGTGCAACATACACCTATGTGGAAGTGTTGATTACATCGCTTTGCAAATTGCACATATGTCTATACAACCAACTTTGTCGATGCCAAACCATAAATGACATGCATTCTCAACACAAGGGTCAAAAGTCTAGAATCCTACACAAGGATTGATAATAGAGAAAGCATTCTCTCGGTCTATTTTGAATCCTCGTGCACCCCGCACAACTATAGTTGGTGTACTTAAGACGATATTTTTTTGATCTTTGTGCAAAGAAACCACATAGGTCACCCTCCCACATTGCTACACTTCAACACCTCCACATTTCCAATATTTTTTGCATCCATTATTGTGACAAGCGACATAATTTTCAAAATAGGTCACTGGTTTATAATAAAATGATTTTCTCCGATTTAGGAGCAAACATACACATCTAGAATTAGTTCCAAGAAAATGTACTTGTTATATATAGACTCCTCGATGGATTTTTATTATGGCTATTGCTATTTGAAAGGTATCTGATATATCTATAAAAGACATTTTAGAAAATTGACATCATGCTCTTGTCCTTGGGGTAATCCCATGTCTGCAATCTATTTTCCTTTGGAAAATCTGCTAGTCACAAACCTTTTTACTTTCCCACTTTTGAGTTTGGATAGAGGTTTTTCAATAGCCATATCTCTGCCCTACACACAACTATGCTTCTCGCACAACACACAAGCTCTAAATCGCTACCCTTTGTGTACATCCAAAAAAATCAACCTTGACAAATCAATGCGATATCATCCAAATTACATCCCCTATCACAATTTCTCATACAGATGCACAAAAACAAACGACCATAACTGGCATGCATTCTCCGCACAAGCATTTATAATAAACAACACTGGTTGTGTCAGCGATACTCTTCTGCCACTACTGATATGTGTAGGACATAACATCACTGAGTGTCGCCATATGTTCATAGAAAAATCCTTTAAGAAAATTGCAAAATGCTCGTCTTTCTGAACTACACCGTCTTATTCTATAATCAACCCCCCCCCAAGAAATAACAAATGAAACATAATTCAATGCACCAATCAAAAAATCTCCAACACCTTATGAAGATGCATCCAACCTAAAAACAACATTGCTCCACAACAAATGAAAAATAACGCACTTCTATCTAACTTTATACCCGCATTATCTCCATAGCATCAATCAATTGTAAAACAAGATGAAAAATACAAGCCAAAAAACATGGAAACGCAAAATAAAAAACATGACCTAATTTTCCTTGGCATATAGCATACAATGTAAAGGATTTATTACACTCTGATGCACATTTCCATAACCCAAAAATTATATCTCTTGAAAATCGCCACTCCCAACACTTGCAAATCCAGAACAACTCAGTCTCTATGAACCATAAAAAATGACATAGTAGATAAATTCATTA
>JZKD02S2282081.1:298000-316541 GCA_000966675.3 Picea glauca | reverse complement strand
GAAAAACTTAAAACTTATGATAATGTATTATTTATAAAATTTAATAAAATTAAATACAAATACCAATTAAAATATAGATGAAGTTGAGTTGAAGTTTTAATATTATTAAAATAGAACAAATACCAATTAAAAAATATATTGAAAATATACATGAAGTTGAGTTGAAGTTTTAATATTATTAAAATAGAATATGGTTAAATGCAACTTGTTTTCATTATACAAATATTTTTATTTTTTTAATTAATTAAAAAATAAGATTAAAAGCAAATGGTTAAATTATCAATCAAACAAAAAAAATCATCATGTAATTTTCAATAGTATTAAAAAAAATCAACTTAATGTAAGCTTAGTATAAGGTTATCTAATATTTAAAAAATTACAAATTTTAAAATTATTTAAAAATAATAATTAAATTTAAAATGTCGCCTTCTATACAAACTAACCCTTTGAGCTGAATTTGGATCATGTTTTACACATCAGGGTTGGAATTTGGATCTTTCTTTACCCGTCAAACAATCACCTTCAAATGGGTGTGAGAAAATGTGACACCCATTATGTATTACAAAGACAAATCTAACCAAGGCACACATATATGTATTACAAAGACAAATCGAACCAAGGCACACATATATGGAAGATTTTATTAAAACAATATAAATCGGAAATGACCATTAATAGCCCTGACATGGATTTTACAAGGCATGAACCATTTCAAAATCCACCTACCACCTGTGGGTGAAAAAGAATGGATAGAATAAAATAACTGGGTTTTTAACATGAAAAGCATATGTTTGAAAATCAAATTATTGACAATGACCCTAACATCTCATGCATGGAAAACCTCTCCCTCATTTTTTTTTCTGTATTATTCTTAGCCTTATTTATTCTCTTGAAAAAGCTCAGGGAAGGGATGCATTGCACCCATGAATATTAAGAAATGAAATATAAGTTATGATACTAATCAAAATCTCAATTGATTATAAATATAGAGGTAGAGTTACTATCATTTCCCATGCTTAATAACATAGACACCATAGTCAGAGCTATCATTATGTAAAAATATATTCACATGGTGGCCATTGAACATGTTTCCATTTGTAGACACTAGTTCCAACTAATTACTGAATATTATAACCATGATGTATTTCATATGATAGCCTGAAAAATTAATCTTGTAAACAAATTTCTAACAAAGATGCATTACCTGAAACTAGTAAAAATGTTATCGCCTCAAGTACTAGTTGAGCTCTTGTATGCTTGGGTAGTGGGATTTAACCTTAGATAATGGACATTGGAGAGTGCACACTTTGTATGAACATTGGAGAGTCCACACTTTGTATGCTTGGGTAGTGGGATTTAACGTTCGATAATGGACATTGGAGACTCGACATTGGAGAGTCCACACTGCTCCCCCTCCACACGGTAATGGACATTGACATTGGAGAATCCACACTGCTCCCCCTCCACCACTAACAAATTTCGAGGAGGATATAGAGAAATTCATCAAATTGAAGCAATTTTTTGTTATTCAATTGAATCAAAGGCAACTTTCCAATACATATAGAGAGTCATAATAGGACTTGAAGCCATTACAATAATATACTCATTATGAACTCAACATGTCACTTGTAACAATCATTCCTCCAAACCACACGAGCTAAACCCAATTAACTATTACTCTCCTAACTTTATTGTTCACTCTTTGATAAATGTATCTCACACAATATTTTTATTTTATTTTATTTTTAATAATTTATTATAAAAAACTTTCTTACACTAATTTTATAATTTTGTAGAATTAATTTTATTTTTAAAAGTTCATCTATTTCATGTATTTAACTTTATGTTTTTAAATTAAATTAAAATTAAAATTTATTTATTTTTAAATAATTTTTAAATTTGTTATTTTTTAAATATTACATAATCTTATACTGAACTGATTTTTTTTTAATAATATTAAATTAACATGTTTTTTTTTCATAATTTAACCATTTTCTTAACCTTAATTTTTTAATTAATTAAAAAATAAAAATATTTACGTATTACGAACCAGTTGCATTTAACTTTAATCTCTTTTAACAATATTAAAATTTCATCTCAACTTCATCTATATTTTTATTATATATTTTAATTAATATTTATATTTAATTTTATTATTTTATTTAAATTGATAAATAATATATTATCATAAGTTTCAAGTTGTTTTTCATAGATATTTTAACTTTTATTTTAAATTATAAACCATTATTTATGTAAAAGACAAATATAAACAACAACTATTTATGTAAAAGACAAATATAAACAACAACTATTTATGTAACAGACAAATATAAACAGTTTTGCTGTTAATTTCACTTATTATTTAAAATAATTATTTTAAAATTACATTAAAAAAAAATTCAACTAATTAACCTATCGCCTAGACATTAAATAACAAATACTGCAATTATGAATTAACCATATCCGAGACCGCTTAACCAATATATCTTATTTCAAATACAACCATCAAAAAGCTCTGTACAGTCACTGATGTCCAAATATTACAAAAGAAATGTGAAATATAAAGTCGGAGAGGCTATTTTCTTTAAATTCATCCATTTACCCTACTCAAGTACAATTACAAATCTGTGCACATTAAGAGAAATTCATCTATTTAGCCTAATCACTTATCGGCCTCAGCCTCAAGTACAATTACAAATCTGTGAACACCAAGAGAAATGTTTTGTACATCTGAAGTGCCCACAGCTTAAGCTCTTTCCGCCAATATATCCCAGTCAGGCAAATGTTTACGAGAATAGCCAGATGAAACCTTCGCCAAAACCTTATTGGAAGGATCAAAGTTCGCATCAAACCTTGAGAAACGGCAGTTTGAAAACAAAAGCCCAGATGAAATATAATCAGCAACTTCTCCATCCAAATACCCATCTCCATTCGCCCCATCAACCTGTTGAGCTACCAAGAGATCATTCCATTTTGTTCTGTAGGAATTCCCATGCAGACGACCCTTTGCATTCAAATAAGTCTGCCCCAGCACTCCATGAACTTGTGATGAAAGGACGGCTTTCTCCATCTCCACAGACAAATGAATAAAAGCATCATCGTCAGACCTCAGCTCAGGAATCTCAGGACCTGCAATAACATGAATCTCTGCTATGTCCTTCAGAAAAATCCTGTAGTGATCAGATGGCAAGAGCTTGTGGGATTGATAGTTATCATAGGATATAGCAATTTGACCATCTAAGGACCTGTAATTCTCTCCCTGTTTAAGATGAATAACTGCACCATCTATTTCAATTTTTTGTAAGAAACCAGACCCATTATGGCTCAAGTCTGATCCTTCTGCTGCACGCAATATGAGTCTATGAGTCCAGAAGAGAACTCCAAGAGATTTTATCCATGTTCTCTGTGGGACTGTGGATTCCATGGTCCCTGCTAACTTCATGTTCATGTGAAAAGTTGGGTTTGAGATTAGACAGTAGATGGACTCAGGTTTTCCACTGAAATCAAAATGTACTCCATCCCAGCCTGTAAAGTGTGGGTCACCAAATACACCCGGGACAACACTGCTGTTTGCATAAACATTACAGCACAAGAAAATGAAAAATATTTGCCTTCTAATAAAACTTGTCCTCATATTGTCAATCATAGCATGTTATGATATATAAATATAAGGCAATATCAAACCCTTAATTCTGCTCTCTTCTACCAGGTCAAGTACAACTTCTATCCAACAGCCTAAATGACTATCAAAATTCTTCTGCAGAGCATCACTGAATTACAAGACCTCCAACTATTGCAATATTTCAGATATGTAGAAGTTGCAAAGAGCAAAAGACTGCAATTCACAAAATACCCAGATGCTTACACAAAGCCAAACTGTGGTAAATGTTGCTTGCTGCTGAAAAATATCAAACGGATTACAGAATCAAAACAACCCTAAACCCTATATGCTGTGATACAGAGAAAGACTGACAAATCAAAACACTGAAGAATGGATGAACCAAGATGTTTATAAGACTTTCTCTGACAAATCAAAACACTGAAGAATGGATGAACCAAGATGTTTATAAGACTTTCTCTGACAAATCAAAACACTGAAGAATGGATGAACCAAGATGTTTATAAGACTTTCTCAGTAGAAAACTCAAAGCCCTAACTCAAGATGTTTATAATGGCATACTCAATATTAAAACCTAGCAACAGAAATGGCATTAACTGCAATTTAAAGTCAGAAACAGAACCATAAAACCAAAAGCAAAATCCACATTCAAACTGTTAGAGGGACCGTTTAAATTCTAAAATTGTAATGCGAGTGGGATGGATTTAACTACCTCAACTCCCTTATAGTATACGTGTAGAGTTTATCTGTTTGGGAGGAAGCTTCTTTTGTTTGGCACGTTGTGTGACTCGGTGATCATGGAGTATGATATTGATATTTTGCCAACGCGTGTCATAATATTAGTGAAGTTTAACAATAAGTCGTTTTCCCAGGTTTTTAATTTTTTGGTGTGCGAATTATGCCAAAATACGCTTTTGTCAATAGAGGATATCGCGACGCGCGAACTATGTTGCTTCAAGACGACGGCACGAGGGGTGGGTTTCCATTGGAAGCTTCCTAAATTTTTAGGGACACGTGGCTTGAAAATAATATTTAAAAGTATTAAAAATAATTTAAAAATGATCATCATTATCCTTCTTTAAAAACAATAATTTTTTTATAAGAATGGCGTTAATATTAAATATTTTTAATTTTTATGTTTGGAAAAACGTATTATGATTTTTGTAAATTACGCTGTGGTGAAAAGTAGTCAAGTTATATATATATATATATATATATATATATATATATATATATTAAAGTAATAGATAAGGGTTGATATTCAAATATAATATAATTAAATTATACTAGGGGTAGATTAGTAGGTCATGCATTTTGTTCTTTCAATATTAATAGTTTATAAAATTTAAAAACTTCATAATTATTAAAAAAAAATATTTATGTAAGAAGCCACAAGATCATTGTTGAAAAAAGTAAGTTTAATAAAAACACAAAATAATAATGTATTTACATAAAACCAAGAAATATTAATTATACTTATAATAGGTATCCACTCAACGATCTAATAGGTTGACTTGTCTTAAAAATCCATAGCCATTGCAGTGGACGTGATTGTTTGAGTAGGAGGAAGATTGTCTTCATGAGTTGGGTGAGTGACATCATGCCCCACTGAATTGCTTCGGGGTGGGGTCACAAGAGAAGGGGGATTCAAACAACAACATGAGTCCATGCAGTTTGGTTGAGGAGGAGCAACAAAGTCAGGGGGAGATTGAGTCTGTCTACCTTGCAATACTACGCAATATGATTACTACACAATACTATTAGTATTATCCTAGACTTTTTTTCCTATTTACAAAGGTTGAGTATGTGCGCTCTTGTATCAATGGTTAATTGGTTCTTCATTTTGTTATGTTCCTTTAATTGCTTCTTAAATCCCTCCTTCCAATGATTCCAGTGGAAATTGAAATAGGTCACATTCCCACAAGTGTCTACAATATTCTTCTCACATGTTTTAAACCCCTTGCCCAGGTCCTTCAAATCACAAAAGAGACAATTTATCTATTCCTATATAGTAGTGCACCATGGGAATGTTCACATAGAGTTGAGGTATTCTCAAAAAAACGATGCACATAGTAGGCTATAGAGGGAGCTTGTTCTCTTTTGAAAGAGCATTACTATAGACTTGAGCCTTCCATTCCATTGTTAATCCCCCAAAACTCCAATTTTTACCACATGTAGGAGCTTCACTAAACATCATATTGTTCATTATACCAGATGTGTATTAAAGAATGAACAAGGTAGGGCAATGGCAAGCTCATATCCTTTGATCTTGAATGCACATGATATGGCATGTGGTGGTTATTGTTCCTTTGTTGTTTAATGCCATTATGGGGGGTTGGGGGAAGGGCGAAATGGGGCACATGGAGGTTTGATTTTCTCCTCCCTCCATTTTGCACACCAAAATAACACCTAATCCCACTCCTATATTCACTTGTAGTTCTGCCTCCATGTTTAGATTGCAAAGGATATGAATTAATAATATGGAGGCATAATCTTCTCCAATTGCTAGCACTCATTGACAACTTGTCGTGAAACCTTCAAGTTTGAGGGAAGTTTTTGATAAGTGACCTTATTATGAGCATTGATTCATCGATAAATGAGACTTTGTGAACTCCTTTATGTGCTAGGATGGATAAGCCATTGGAACATAGCTAGGGCCTTTGCTTCATTGTTTGTGGTGGTGCCCATGCCTTATGTGTATTCTAGTTCTTTGTCTCCTTTGGGGTGATACACAACATCCCCCACTCCTAAAGTTGTATCTTATAATATTAAGAAATGTCTGATGAGTTAAAAGGAAATGTTGTTCATCACAATTTTATAATTTCATTTATGATAGTTCTTCTTGAGTTGGTCCAACGATGAGTTTCACTATGGAGTTTGTGAGCATTGGTCATGATTTTAACAATATTTAGTATGATTTTTAAGTTTATAATGTTTGAAAAATAATTTTGATCAGTCAAATTAGGATTGACAAGATCTCCACAGTGTTTCTACTTCCTCTTGCTAATGATATCATTGTCATTCTAGGTAAATTTGTTTTTAAATTTCATAGACATATAAATTTTAATATGATCGATATTATTAATTTAATTATCTTCCCTTATGTTTCAATAATTAAGTGAAGCCTCAAAGCATAGAGGCTTTACCTTGTTGGTCAATATCTTATCATGTTCATTCATAAAGGGGGTTTTTAAATGTGAAAAATAGAGTCAATATATTGTAGGTATTGATGGGGGGATGTGTACAAGGGGCTTTGTAGGTATTGGGGGTATAAAAAGGGGTATCGGGTAAAAATAGGGGATATCTAGTAAAATTATAAGTTTTTTTTATTGGAAAGATGTATTGTGGGGTTGAACAAAAGAATTTTGGGAGGTATTTATCAATATCTAGTGAAATTTGAGGTATTTTTTAATATCCCACAAACCCACGTGTTAGGTGTTATGTCATAGGTTCATTGAGTAGAGACTCTATGCCTCAAAGTCTCTAGCCCACCCACTTTTGAGCTTGTGGTGGCCACCATCCTAGAAATAATATCTAATCATCACTTTAAAATCAACCAAAGTTTAACTAATTTTCATCAAGAAAATTGAATAAAAAATATTGTATTTAAAATTATAAATTATAAAAATATTTTTGCATTTGCTAAATTGTATTTTAAGTTTTGATAAAACTACATAAATTCTAGATACTCTATCTAAGTATAACTAATTTTTATCTAAAAAAATCTAATAAAAAATATTGTATTTAAAATTATGAATTATAAAATATTTTTGGATTTGATAAACTTTATTTTAAGTTTTGATAAATACTTTGTTTTTATATTTTTGTTAAACTTTGTTTAACTTAATAATTTATATTTATATTTTATATATCTAATCATCTTTTAGAATCTATTAAAATATAACTAATCTAATAAAAAATAATATATTTAATTTAATTTTAAAATTATAAATTATAAAATATTTTTAGATTTGTTAAATTTTATTTTAAATTATGATAAAAGTAATAAAAACTAAAAATAGTTTGCCAAAATCTTTTTGAAAACATTCTTTGGCCATTTTTTTTTAAAACATTATTTTCTAAATAAGGACTTTCTCATAATTCTTGGTTTTATTAAAAGTAGAAAATATAGAAAATGCATCTCTTTAATAGGCCTAAGGCCTATTAAAGTAAAAAATGTAGGTCTATTAAAAGTAGAAAATGCATGATGAGTTTTCATCCAACATTTATTCTCAGTGATTATAATACAAAATGAAGGTATACAAAATGTTCTTCCAACTTAGCATAAAAACTTCGTAAATAGTCCATATAAACATGTTTATATGTTACAATGAAAATCTGAATTAGAGTTTTCCCATAAATTCTAAGCACTTCACAAATAATCGATAGAAACTTATAAGTTATAATGAAAATATGAATTAGAGGTTTAACATAAATTCTAAGTACAAAGTAGTTCGTCTTGATAAAAACATGGAATGAAAATAGAATAAAAGTAGATATCAACTTAACATAGAAACTTATAAGTTATAATGAAAATATGAATTAGAGGTTTAGCATAAATTCTAACTACAAAGTAATTCGTTTTGATAAAAACATGGAATGAAAATAGAATAAAAGTAGATATCAACTTGTAGATATCAACTTAACATAGAAACTTATAAGTTATAATGAAAATATGAATTAGAGGTTTAGCATAAATTCTAACTACAAAGTAATTCGTTTTGATAAAAACATGGAATGAAAATAGAATAAAAGTAGATATCAACTTAACACTATGTAGTAATATTTTTGAATTTTTCAAAAAATTAATGTGGACAAATAATATAAAGAAATGTTATAATAGTAAAGTGATTAATAATAAATATTATGTAATATTCATAAATTAAAAATAATATAAATTAAGTCTCTTACATTATTTTAGAATGGGTTAAAAGTTTTAGAAAAGTTTTATGGTAGAAGTTTTTCAATTAAGTGGAATTTTGATTTAAATTTTTTTTTTTTACCAAATTTGAGGGAGACATTCTACCGAAATATAAGTAGTTTTTGTCCATTTATTAACTTATTTTGATGGTGTATACATTCAATTTTATCTTTTCTTGCATTTAATATGTCTATTTTCGAGATTATTAATTTTTGGTTTTCAAAAGTACGTAGCTTTAAGGCAACTTAAATCACAAAAATAGAGCATTTTATCCCAATTCCACTATAGTTTTTCTAAGTAATCTCATAGTTTGCCACAAAGAAAATAATTACATCTTTGAATGGAATACCACCAAGAAAATAATGACATCTTTGAATGGAATAGGGAAGTTCATCCCCAAGGTGTTAATAAAACTTACTTTGATGAAACTTTTATCGATACTTATTAATGCTTATTATGATCAAACTTTTATTCATATTACTATGAGATTTAGGTTGTCACAAATACGAAGAGCATATATTGTTGGGAGATTTGGTGAACATCAATAATCTTCCTAATTAACCATGATATGGGTTTGAATGAAGGAGGTGTGGGAGCTTAAGAACCTGAATTGACATAGCACTATAAGCTTGACTAAAGGCTTCTCTTTATTTTTGTTTCTTAAATAATCTACATTCAAAGAAATTGTTTTTCGTGGCCTTTGTGTTTGCAAAAATACTTTAATTTTTATCTTGTCGATGTGAGGAATTCTTGGTTGAGTAAAGTGCTTATATCTTTTGTCCCATGTGGGTAGAGTTTCATGGTCTGCCAAAGAAAATTTGATTATTACTTGAGCACATTTGATTTCCCAATTCCTAGATAGTACCATTTGTCATGATCTTGAGTGATTTCCTCCATCCCCTCCCTCAAAGTTGATATGTTGAAAGACCTACAAGATATTGTGCTCATTAAATTGGATGTAAATATGTTTAGAAAACTCCAAATGTATATGAGCTTTGTAACACTTGTTTTATATATCAAAGTCTAGCCCATTGTCAATTGGGTTTAGTTCAGGTGGTTGGGAGGAATGATTTTTAGCCTCCCCACTCGGGTTCAATTCTTGTAAGTGACATGTTGATCTCATATTGAGTATATTGTTGTAATGGCTTCGATCCTTTTTGTTAACCTGTTTTGTTCCCTGAATATTCTAGGGTTTACACTGGGTACCATCCTCAAAACGAGGGGAAGTACTTGGGGGTTTTCCTTGAGCTTTGTAACCTAGAAAAACATAAAATTATATCCCATTGATTAAGTATTTTCTCTTTGATGGTGGCTCAATCCAATTCTAACTTAACCAAGCTCCTCAATGTCCTCAAGGTGCTACTACTTCTCTTTAGGCTAAGAATAATTCTAAACATGGTTGGGTCCAAGTTTCTCAAAAGAACTTAGAACCTAAAAAATCCACTATGGCCCAAAATACTTAATCTAGTCAACCTTCAACCTTGGTTGCATTGGATAATAACAAGCCACCAACCTAATCCATGGCTAAGAAGGTTGCATGACCTTCCCAATTAGGCATATCCCCTCACAATGTGGATGGAAGGGATTTCTCTCCCCCTCCCCTATAAAATTCGAAGGAGGCCTTGGTTCTTGAAGAGGCCTAGAGAAAATAAAAATATACACCATTCATGACTACTTATGTTCTCGAAGGTCTATCCAATTTCAATTCATTTGATGACCTTAATGGTTTGGGTAAAAATGCAATTGATGGTAATATTCTATCACTACTCAGCCTAAATGAAAGTACCATTATGGAATGTGAGGGGTATTAGATCTTTGTGTAAATTTGTGGTCCAATCAGTTAGGAGTTTGTTTCTTAGAAATATTTTGTTTG
Organism: Picea glauca; assembly: GCA_000966675.3. Taxonomy (NCBI): domain Eukaryota; kingdom Viridiplantae; phylum Streptophyta; class Pinopsida; order Pinales; family Pinaceae; genus Picea; species Picea glauca. Next base: position 306,128 of record JZKD02S2282081.1, on the reverse strand, counting down.
TGAGAGGTCAAAATTAATAGTTTCCTATGGAAGAATGCTTTAAAATTTTATGTTTTGGTGAAACGTAGTGATTTTTGTTTCTATATATTATGATGGAAGATGAGGTGTGGATTTTATCAACTTCTCACATCATTTTTTTAATGTGAAAATTGGGGCACACATCCTTCCCAATAATCAGTGAGGACTTTACTCAATTTTGGAAGTTGTTGGACGCAGACCCATTCAAGGGAAAAGGCTATTTTTTGGAAGATAAGCATGAAAAGAAGAGAGGACAATTGGAAGAAAAAGAAGCACGTGCGAGGGAAGCATGTGAGGCACACATGCAAGGAAGACCTAATGATGCTAGGGTTAGGGTTTTTGCAATGTATTGTAATGGATGATGAGACAAGGATATAAATAAGTAGTACTTAGAGGATAGGAAGGAGAAGGATAGTGTGGCATAAATGAGAGTATAGGAAGAGAGGATGAGGGATGACAGAGAGTTGTAAAACTGTACTATTCAGTAAGCTGATGATCTAGATAAGCAGTGAAAAACTCGATCTTGAGGGTTAGATTGTAGGATAAGGAGCCTAGTGCGATCTAGTTATCCTCTCAAGGATCGAGGAGCCGATTGAGAGTGTAAGATCCAAGATTGTAAACACGTGTGGCATGACATATTATTGAACCATAATAAAGAGCTTGACATCCAGATCTTTGTGGACATAGCCCAGGAGGGGGTGAACCACGGTAACACATGTGTTATGTGATTGAATGTATGTGTCTTTATTATTGTTAAAGTGTTGAATGTTAGATAAATGAATGAAGTAACCAGTTAGAGATGATATGTCACATGTATGAATGGAATAACTACTATAATCAGATGTAGAGTGAATAAATAAAAATTACAAGATACAACCATAGATCTCCACTCATTCATAGGTTGCAAACACATAAGTATTGCAGCCACCCATAGAGTTATCTTGAGTGAGACTGCATAGTACACTCTGTGTGCTATGTTGCCTTTTGTTTACTAGAGGGGAAAATAGTTTTAAAGGGATTTTGTTGGAAGCTGTTAAATCTGAACCTGGGTCAATCTATGATAGTAAGGTAGAATCAGGATGGATAATTGATAAAGTAGAAGAGTAAAAATCCAACAAATGGTTCCGTTGTCAGTTGGTTGGAACATGAGGGGATTGAGTAAATGAGATTTGCGGAAGACACGTCAAAAGAATTCCAGGTTGAACGACAAGATGTTGAGAGAATGAGAATATAAAAGGGGATATTGAGACTGTGGAATCCAACGAAGGAAGATATAGAGAGCTGGTTGAAAACAAAGGAACTGGAGTTTGCACTGAAAGATAATAGAAACTCGAAGTTGACACCGCACAAATATTTGGACAAGTACGTATTCAACGACTTGCATGACGTATTTTTCTATGATTTCCCACATGTGTTGCAGTAGTGGATAAAAAGGTTGAAAGAAAACCATCCTACAAATCGGATCAGACAACTAGAGTGGAATCCTATAGAGATCATGCAGTTACAACATGTTGATAATAAATTTACGCATGCAGTAGATTTCTGGTTAGACAACATTGTTGCAGAATTTATCACAGAATTTGTAGTAGATACAACAAAGTCTTATAGTGCAGTAGAGCAAGAGTAATTGAAGGGATCTTGAGGTAGGTATATCATATCATTATATACTTCTATTAATATATTACTATATAAAAAAGGTGTAATGACAATGGTCTCAGACAACTAAAATTCTCTACATGCATGGGGGAAGGGGGGAAGCACTCATAGGAGAAGGAGAAATGAAGGGAGAAATGGATAAAGGTAAGCAGGAGGAGGCCTTGGAACCAATTATGATGGACGAAGACCAGATCAAGAAGATCATGGAAACAACTGGAAGAACGCACAATGGAGTACCCTACCAATATAAGATGAACACCAAGAAGAGAGTCGTAGTCGCGAGGGAGGGCTTGACAAGTGATGAAGAAGAAGTAGAGGATCTACGAGCTGTGGAACAAATTAAGGAAATCTTGTGCATGACATATGAGAGGAAGACGAGAGGTCCAAGAGCGAGAATAGAAGGCAACACTCCTATCCATATCAGTGTCAGTGTGGAACCCATAAACCCATTTGCGACTAATACACCAAGAAGAACACCACCATTTAGACAACCGAATTTTGGGAGAAGGAAGACAACATGAAGTACATATACAAAAGGAACAACAACTGGGGAAGCCAGTTCAAAAAGCATTAGTCAAGTATCTACACCACACAGAGATAGTAGTTCAACATTCAAGTTGGTAGGACTTGATCCCACCATCAGGTTACCAGAATTCAAAGGAGAGGCATTAGAGGACCCCAAGAAGCACTTGTTTATTTGTGAAAATATCTGGGAAGAAAAATAAATCATAGATGAGGAAACTAAAATTGTGAAGTTAGCTATCATGCTAAGAGATCACACACTGGATTGGTATATGATTTTAACATCAAACAATATGCCAGGGACAACCAGAACGATTGAAGATATCAAAAAGATATTGATAAATGAATCCAAGAAGCCTAGTTCAGAGGATCAATATATGAATGAGATGATAGAGATTAGACAGAAACCAAGAGAATCTGTATGGGAAATTGAATAGAGATTCAAATGATTGAAGGGAAAGCTAAAGTATGTCATAACAGATATGCAACATAGGCATCTGTCTGTCAATTCACTGCTACCACACTCGAAATACCCTTTGCGACAACATAAGTTTCAAACCCAGGAAGAAGCTCTATAGGCATCCCTACAACTGGAAGAGAAACAATATTAGAAGATAGATCCAACCATAGAGGAGTTGAAGGAGGATCTGAAGAACTTGACATTCTAGCTAAAGCAGAACAAAGGTAAGGACAAAAGAGAAGTCGTTTGGTGTACCACATGTAGGACATAAGGACACCATAAGAATGAATTCCCAACATTCGCGCAATACATGGAATTAGGAATGCCAAAACCATTGCCAACAGGAGGACTATGGTGTGAAATCTATAAGAAACAAGGTCATGATCCATATCACTTCCCGATGATGCAGAAATACCAGACAGTACCGAAGAGTTCATATTGCAACTTTTGCAAGTCAGTAGGCCATGATGAGAGATTGTAGAACCATGGACCTGATGAGGGAAAGAACATTAGATTCTTACAGGGTGCAGAAACAAATGATGACCGGGCAAGCTGCACCACAGTTTAACCAAGTACTAGCCTCGTATAACACTGTGCATCAACAATATAACACTGCACAACAGTAATAAAATACTATGCATCCACAGTACAATACCACACAACCACACTATAATCCCGCACAGTATAACCAGGAGCCCCAATACAGTGCACTACGAGGAGATCGAGCTGGCTACAGAGGTGGAGGAAGAGGAAGAGGATTCTTTGGAAGAGGCAGAGGAACAGTGGTATGCCACAACTGTCAACAACCAGGACACTATGCAAGAGAATGTCCACTTCCACCTGCAACATGTATGTATTGTCGCACATCAGATCATGACACAAAAGAATGTCCTACACTATTGGGGAAGATCCAAGAAAAGAGAAATGAAAACAACCAGAATGTTCAATGGATTTTGGTGGAAGCAAGAGAAGACAGAAGAAATAACAACATAGTTATGCGGGGAGGAGCTACGACAGGAAACAACGCAGTAAGACAAGATCTAGCACAAGACCAATGGGTGAAGAAGAGTGTTGAACCGAAGAAGCAGATTGATGCACAGAACGAAAAGGAGATATTCAAGAAGGCCAGACATGAATTCCTAAAGCCAGTCATGACATCGACATGAACTGCGCAACATACTAAGGAAGTACCATCACATGAGATGCCTCCATCGCTAGATCACACCAAAGAAGTACAACCTCTCGAAAAATTAAGTATGATTAAGGGTTTTTTGCAATCCTATGTTAAACTACTAAATGATCCATCATCTATTAAAGTACTACAAAATATGCTAGAAATATGTAGCACAGAGTTAGAAGGAAATCTAGAACAGAAAACAATTAATCATCTGCATACAAGGAAAAGAACAAGCAGAGAATTCCGATTGAATGCCAACATTGGAGATATTATACTAGATTTAGGATCTAAAGTGATTGTGTTACCCAAGAAGACATGACAATGTATGTGAGAACCCACATTAGGGTATTCACCTGTTCAACTGAAACTAATAAATCAACACAAAGTTATACCAATTGGAAGAATAAAGGGGGTGACAGTAGATCTGGATGGAGTGTGCACTAAAGCCGATTTCGAAGTGATAGAGATAGTGGATGGCACAACACCTTATCCAACATTGCTTGGCTTGGATTGGGCGTTTGAAAATTAGGACACAATCAACTTAAATAAGGGGAAGATGACATTTGAGTCAGAAAAATACAGATTTATTGTGCCACTGGATCCATCAGAAGGGGAAAGGTTTGTAGAACCCACTTTTTTAGACCTGGAGGAAATTAACTAGTTGTACAAAAGATGCACAAAAAGAATATTATGTCAACCCAACTAGAGATGGGGTACTCAGTTGGAGAAGTATCACGTCATGTGCATCAGACTTAGATATAGGCTTAGAGAACTGGCAACAGAGGTTACACGAAGTCTCCACAAGAAGATTCACAAGAATAGACTGCATAGTAAGATGGGTAGGTATGGAGATAAGGGAACCTCCCAGCTTCCATGGGGTAAATGACTTAGAAGAATTATTAACACGATACAAAGTTGAAGTGTTATAAAGTCAAAGGCTCTTAGCACTGGATATAGCACTCAAGGCAACACCTGGAAGATGGTAGGGTGCGCACAAAGAGATAGTCAAGAACTGGTACCAATGTAAACAGTTACTGCGCATCAGATTTGGCACAAAACAGGGAACCAACCAACTTCAGAGATATGACAGACAAGGGGCACCAAAATAACACTTGGGGAAGTGTAGAACGCTATGGAGGATGACACCACTAGAGGAATGGCCTCATCATTTTTTTGACACATTAGAAGGGATTCCAGCAAACTGGTATACAGACCAGGAACTGCATAGAGGAACAACAAACTTGACAATATTACAACATAATTTTACAGTCACTTTCTCATTTGAACATGAGAACCCCAACATAGACTCAAAACTTAAACAAATCAGAGGGGTGATATTCATTAAACAACTAGAAGTTGAATTCATGACAGAAGAGAAACAACAAAATAGGCAGACAATAAAATAACTACTGTCATGCTACCATGTGCAGGAAGAAGCATTAAATGAAGATGACCCAAAAAACATTCAAATAGCGGAAATTGAAGGTGAACGAGAGGTGGAAGGTCCACCTATGGAATCATAAGTATTTTCTGTGTCGATCAAGGTGAAGAAAGTCAACATTGGGACAGTTGAGAATCCCAAAATGGCCAACATTGGAGACTATTGGGATGAGAAAACTGTGGAAAGCATAATAGAGTTACTGCGCGAGTACAACAACTTGTTCCCAAAAACATTCACAAAAATCAAAGGCATAGAAAGAGATCTAGGGAAAATGAATATACCTCTCATATCTGAGGAAAGACCGATCAGACAGAGGCCCTATAGATTAAACCCAATAAATAAGAAAAAAGTGAAAGCAAAAATTGATAGGATGTTGGAGGCTGGAATCATAGAACCAGTAGAGGAATATGAATGGGTAAGCCCTATGGTAGTTCAAGAGAAGAAGAAAGTAGGGATAAGGATATGTCTAGACATGAGGAAATTAAATGATTCTTGCCTACATGACCCTTTCCCTACTCCTTTCACAGATGAGGTGTTGGAGAACGTAGGAGGACAGGAAGCTTACTCATTCATTGACAGATTCTCAGACTACCATCATATCAAGATAGCCCTAGAAGATAGATACAAGACCAATTTTTCCACAGAATGGGGGTCCTACTAGTACACAGTCATGCCTTTTGGATCGAAGAATGCACCAACAATATTTTCCATAGTAGTCATAGCTACATTCAAAGAATTCATCCACTAGTTTCTAGAGGTATATCTGGATGATTGGACAGTCTACAGTCTATTGAAAGACCATGTAGAGGTGTTAAGGTTGATGTTATAAAGATGCAAGCAGTGCCATTTATCATTAAACATAAAGAAGTGCATATTCGGAACACCCTTTGGGATACTATTGGGCCATATAGTATGCAAACAAGGCTTGCTAGTGGATCTTGCCAAGATTGCAATAATTGTTAATCTACCACCACCAAAATCAATACGTGAATTAAGATAAACATTGTGACAAAAAAGATAATACCGGAAATTCATAAAAGGGTATGCGCTGATCACTTCGCCAATGGAGAAATTGTTGAGAAAAGACAACAAGTTTCAGTGGAATGAGGATTATCAGTGAGGATTGGACACTCTAAAAGAGAAGATGGTAACTGCACCAATACTGGTATTCCCAGATTGGGAAAAGACATTCCCTCTGCATGTAGATGCATAAACCGTAACACTTGGAGCTATTCTGGCGTATCCAGGAGCAGGGCAGTTGGAGTATCCTATAGAATTTGCTAGCAGAAAATTGCCAGAGTCAGAGCATAATTAAAATACCAGAGAGAGAGAAGGCTTAGATATTGTTTATGCGCTTCAGAAGTTCAGACACTACTTATTGGGAAAAAATTTCAAGATGTTTACAGACCATTCAACTTTCAAATACCTCATCAAAAATCCAGTGTTGGGGGGGAGAATTTGTCGATGGTTATTGTTGTTCCAAGAATTTGAATTCGAAGTGATAGTCAAACAAGGGAAGTTGAATGCATGACCTGATCACCTATCCGGGATCACCAATGAGAGTAACCTACAAATCTAGAGGACAAATTTCTCGATGCACAATTATTTTTCATTCCAAGTAGCTAATGAATACTTTGCAGACATCATTCAATACTTGAGTACAGGGACTCTGCCACAAGAATTCAATACTACACAAAAGAAAAATCTGGGATTCAGAGCTGCAGACTATCAATTGATTGCATAACACTTATACAAGATGGGTGTAGACAACATATTGAGAAGATGTGTACTAGAACATGAAATACCTAGGATCTTACTAGAAGCCCATGAGGGAATAGCAGGAGGACATTATGCAAGAAAATCTACTGCATAGAAGGTATTGCGCTTAGGACTATGATGGCCGACTGTTCACAGAGACTCAAAGGACTACTTCTAGAGATGTGATGTATGTCATAGGGTTGGTAAACCAAATAAACAAGATGAGATTCCCCTGAGACCACAAGTAACCTTGCAGGTATTAGACAAATGGGAAATAGACTTTGTGGGACCAATTAACCCACCAACAAAAAGGTGAGGAGCAAGTTATATTATTACTGCGACAAAGTACTTAAAACGATGAGTAGAAGCAACACCAGTAAAATATTGCAGCATAGAGACAACAACACACTTCTTGTTTAAGAAAGTGATCACTAGATGTGGATGCCCAAGGATTTTGATGAGTGACCAAGGAACTCACTTCATTAAAAACACTATTAAGGCTATGACTGAGTAGTTCAAAGTTTATCATAAAAAAAGTACACCATATCATATTGAAGCAAATGGAACAGTGGAATATTTTAATAAGATCCTAGAGAATGCACTGACAATGATCTGTAATGTCAATAGGGATGATTGGGATTTGAAAATACCAGCAGTATTGTGGGCATACATGACAACATGTAAAAAATTGACAAGGCTGTTACACATTATTTTCGTCATCCCTATGATCATTAATGATGTAAACCTATATGTGGCCTTCAGAGGGGTCAGTGGCCTGAGTTCCTAAAGAGAGAAGGGAGAAGAAATTTTCCTGAGAAAAGAAGTTGCATTTTCCTATGTAAAAACCTTATAAAAAAGGAAGTTCGTAGGTTGCTATATAGGCAGGGTGCGAGAATGACCCATTCTCACAGGTTGCACTATAGCTAGGGTGCGAGATGTTCGCAGGTTGCTCTATAGCTAGGGTACGAGAATGCCTACACATGGGAAAAATGAGCATTTTCTCAAATCTTCTAGAAGGAGAAACTTCTATGGTGAGGTGGCATCCGAATGGTTTGGATCTTACTCACTTTCATGATTTAGTGGGATCATCCTAACC
>JZKD02S2282081.1:238175-266944 GCA_000966675.3 Picea glauca | reverse complement strand
TGATAAATAAACAAAAATATAGTACACAAGATATTAATACCTATTTTTCTTGATGTTAACCATAGTAGGTATGACGGTAGGGAAACTCAACCATCACCTAGTCACAGATTTAAGCTCATTTAGTCTTCGACTTGGGTGTCATGGCACTTAAGAAATGCAAGAAAGAATAATTGGAATTAACTATGCTACTTGGCCCTAAGGAATGGGGTTGAATCCCTTTGTGGGTTGTATAGCTTGCATGTGCAAAGGGAGCTTCAACTGGTTCCTTGGTTAGTGGAATGAAAGTTATTTAATGTAAACTTAAATTATGATAATTACAAAGGAAAGAATATTGATATTTGTGAACAAAAAAATGCATAAAAAAAATATTTTATCTTAAGGATTAATGTTATGTTGATAGTGAAGTTTGTGAAAGATTTATAGAACTAGGTAAACTCAAAAAAATTGAAATTAGGAGTGTGGGGGAAATATTTTTAAATGATTTTTTGCTATTTTTGGTTGTTAACCTACTAGATCCTTTGCCTCGAACAAGTCATCAAGTGGTTCCCTACCACTTAAGTGAAGTAGAATGGGAAATTGATTAAGTTCCTAGCAGGTTAACAATGATTTTTGTTTCATTTTTTATGGGCATTCTATATGCACTAAAAAACACTTAAAACCCTGAATTAAATTGTCAACCCGGGGTAAGTAAACTTAGAGTTGTAGCACTATATGTGCCAAGGCAGAAAGACTAGAGGTAGTATATTCTAACTAAGGAAATGGGCTATCTAAAAACTAATCTATTCAAGCAAAGGCTATTAATGATCAAACCCTACTAAGAAACTTAAACTATTTACCCTAAGTAATCTTTGAACAAAGGATCGATGGATAGTTCTAAGAAATTAAATGAAAACCCTACTTAAAGCAAATTAACTTAATCATGAAAATAAGCAAAAACAAACTATCTATCTATCTAATGAGAAACAACAAACTACTTCAATTAACCTACTCAAATTCGATAAGCAACTATCCTATTAAAGCAAGTAAATAGAAGAGCAACTTACCTATCAAAGCAAAATAGACAAGCAAGCAAATACCCTATTAAAGCAAGTAAACAAGAAAGCAAACAACTAACTAACCTATGATAACTTCTACAACAAGTAAACTAATTAAAATGACTCAATAAACAACTAATCAAGATAATAAGCAAGTGAACTCTATTCTTAATTTAAATTTCACAACTACTTCTAATTTATAAAAGAAAATCTTAATCTACTAAATTCAAAGAATCATGACAATAAAAGTAATTAACAACTATTCTTTAAGCTACGATGAAAAAACTATTCTTTAGTCTACCAAAACAAGAAGACTACCTAATCTACAAACGCAAGTAAACTATCTTCTAATCTATGAAAGCAAGAAAACTCAAATATAGTGTTGATGGTTATGTCTCCGGTGTCTTATGATATCACGATGGCACTTAACAATTAATGATAACTCAAGAGGGATAAACTCAATATTGACTTCGATAACAAAGTGAAAAGTATGAATTAGACAATCTAGTGAGAACTTAGCCATTATAGAAACAACATCAACTATCCTGCATATCCATGTGATTAATCAATTATGCATTAGTCATCAACAATATGAAGAACACTATTCTATGTAATTCAATTGCATTCTATGATAATTAAGAAAATTCATACTACTTAGATTCATAATTGAAAACTAAACTTGATAATCAACTTTAAAATTGCATCCTAAATCTAAAAATGGAAATTGCATAGAGTAAACTAAACTAGTTCTATTTTAACAATTCAAATTGCAAAAGAGGAAATACTTATAAAACATACATTAAATTATATTCCTATTTCAACATATGATAAGAAATTTAATAAGCAAACCAAATGACAATTTAGATAAGAAAAACTAAGTAGCAATTAGATAAATAAATTGAAAATGGAAACTAAAACTAATAACTATCCATCCACCGAAACTTGTCAAAGAAACCATAAACTAAAAACTTTGTTTTAAATCCTATTTCAGCATATATAGAGAATCTAACTATCATCTAATTACACATAGGGGTTAGTATCTAAGCTTGCAAGATAACTCCTACTAATAAAAAAATCATTGCATATTAACACTAGCCTCCATAATAACCTGCAAAACTGAACTAAAACAATTAAATCATAAACAACAATTTATACAGTAAAGAAGCATAATGAAAATTCATGTACAGGAAATACATAAATTGACGACTACACTATTCAATTCACAAGAAAACTAATTAGATATTCACCTAGACTACTGGTGGGCCCCCCAACAAGTCATGGTTACTCTTCAAAGGAAAACCACGAGCTCAACAACACAAATTCAACATTAAAATAAAAAAAAACAGTCTTTACACAGTTTTAGCAAAATGTATTTGAAAAATAGCAAAACAGAGATGAACTGTCTTTTTCTCTCTAACTTCTACTTCTTAACAATTGTCTGGCCACTGAGGTGGTATTTATAGGTTTACAAACTAAGAGTTTGACCACTGGAAGGGTCGACCTTCTCTAAAAACAACAAATCGCATTCAATGTGTCCTAACTGTCGGTGGCTTCTAGAAACAAGGTGAGCCAATAATTTCCCAACATAAAAACCCAAATCGAGTTGTCAGAAGCTCATTAGTTGAAGGCCACAAGCACACACAAAACCCATGTCTCTGATTCACCCATCGCTGGAAGCCGATATGATAACCACCAAATCTCCCATGGTTTTAGTGCAGGACGAAGTGCCAGATGGAGTACCAGACTCAGTGTCGGATGGAGTACCGGATGGAGTGTCAGATGCAAAAATGAGATGCGATTTTTCCTTGTGACACACAAAACATGAATTGGTTTCCTGAAATCATTAAAACATGATGAATTACACTCAAAGCCATCATAAAACATGAATCATGCATACCTGGTATGAATCATAGTGATTTAACACAAAATCTCTTCAAAACTCTTCAAAACAGGAAAGTGCATATACATATTCGGCCAAAAAGGATCTAATTAACGTCATTAAATTAATCATATCACGAGCCCAACATTATCCCCACACCTAAGATTTTGTAGGTCCCTCTGCAAACAAAAAGGAATTTCCCCTCATGACTAAGCTTGCTGAGGAGGATCAACTTTAGAATCTTCTCCTTCTTGTCGTGAAGATTTTGTCTTATGCCTCTTGTGTTTATTCAATTGTGCCCTGAGGTTGCGGTTGGATTTGGTCATCTTTTCAACCAACCTTTGAAGGGAATTCAACTTTTCTTGGAGGATTGCATTATCATGGTGAAGATGCATGTCCATAGTCTTCCTATCTTCCAATTGTTGCAGCAACTAAAAATTCTCTTGTTGTAATTTCTCCATGGCTGGAGCAGGATCAGATATCTCGGAGGAGGGCTTAGATCCTTTGAAATATGTAGAATGTATATCAGTCTTAAGATATGGGGTAGGCATCTGTGAGGTAGGAGTAATAGGGGGTTGATGAGGAGAAGTAGGTTCAAATTTTGTCTTTCTTTGAGGCTTCAATTCATTTACAGATACTTCCTAAGTATTTTGCGAGGACTCTCGAGATTAGAGGATACTTGGATAGGGTTCGAAGAAGTCAAGGGTTTTGCATAAGGTTTTCCTCTTGTGCTCCGGGTACTCTTTTTAAATGGTCCTCTATCAAATCGATTAGCTCCTCTCCTATTTGTGGGAACTATAGGAAAGTCTTGTTGAATCACTTCTTGTATCTTTTTGGGTGTAGGATCAAGAGATATTGAAGGCATATGGAGATTATCAGTAGGCTTCTTGGTCTTTTTTCCCGATGAGGATGCAAGGATATCAACAAGCTTCTTGGATTTTTGGTTCCAATAATGAAATGGCTTGTACAGGAGGGTTTTGAGTCCTTGGAGAGTGGGGCTTGGATGGAGAAATAATCCTTAGACCAAGTGTCTTTTTGCTAGTCTTAATTGTCAAGTGAGGGTTTGCAAATTGGTAAATGAACTCATCCCAAGTTTGCCCCTGTTTTTCCACTTCGGCTAGAAAAAGGAGTTTGATAAGGCCATGGTGAAAGAGGTTGTTGTGGGGGTTGGTTACATTCTTCCTTACTTGAGAGGACATATTCTCCAAGCTCTTTATAAAGTAGAAGGGAAAATTCAATGGTTTATTGAACTGAAAGTGAGCTAACAATCAAAAGTGACAGGCTTTAAAGGTGGAATATCTAACTTCACATGTTATCAGACTAGTGATGAATATGAGAGGGTTGATTAGCTCCTATTTTATCCACTCCTTGGAGTATCCTTTAGCTCCTAAGATGTTCTGAAATTCTGGCTTAAAAACCCTATTATAGCTTGATCACAACAGCTAGTGGTTTTTAAACCATCTATCTCCCACTCGTGGAAGCTTTGTGGCTACATCTATGGATTCCTTTGAGACCCCCAAATGTGAGAGACCCCACACATGCTATCTTCCCATAAAAACTGAGGGAAAATTTCATTGAGATGCCATCGTTGTGGCCCTGCAAGTGAGACAAAAATGCCCCCCAGCCTGCGCGCAAATATAATTCCCTGCACTGTGCAAACTCAGGGATGGCGAAGAGGTCTGCGTAGGAAGACGGTTCATACCATTTGGGCATCGTGATGGTGTGAAGAAATGGACAGAGGGAGAATTTCATAGAGAAAGGGGTGTGATCGGGCCAAGGAATGGCACGATTTGAATAGAGGCCGAGCACAATTTGAACAGAGGGATAAAATGAACAGAGGCTAAGCATGTTTTAAAGTAGGGGCAAATGCAAATGGCATAGGTGAATTGGAATGAGCAGAGGTGAATTAGAATAATGGGATAACCCAATTTCATTTTTGAATGCGCCTAGGGTGGAATTGGTTGCACACATGTACGCACGAGTTGCCATGTGTGAGTGAATTTGAATTTGAAGGAACGTTTTTTGGGGGGCAATCATAATGATGCAAAGTTAGATCAATGTCCAAGTCTTTTGGATTGGACATTTGATCATGAAAATTTCCAAGGTTTGCATCATTCAATCTTGATTGCCATGAACTAATTCAATTAAATGCCATTAATTCCTGGTTACCTGAAATAGTGAATAGTTATTGGTGTATATTTTCATATGGCACTTCGTTTGACACTTCATACGACACTTCATACAACACCTCATACGACACTTCATACAACACTCCATATGGCACCTCTGTGCGAAATGCATTTTTACCTCCTGTAATGGATAGCCTGCAATCTTGGAATGGTTTTGACAGTCATAGTGATTAAGAGCAGATGCAGAGTGTTCTATTATTGTCGATTTTTTCCACCATGCTTACTCAATCCACTCGCATAAGGCATGTAATTTTAGTTCTTCAATGAACAACCTATAACAGAAATAAACCAATAAAGTGGTTTGTTAAGGACATGCACAGTAATTTATAACACATAAGAAATTAGCATTTCGAAGAAATAAAATGACTGTTGATGTAATAAACGGTATCATGAAACAATACACATAAATTTTCACAAATATTTATTTCTTCTAGGCAATCTTATCATTTTTCAACTCATGAACCCCTCCCCCACACATAAGTATTGTAACACCTCACAATAAGAAATATAGGAAACCAGTCAGTTCTCCCAATAGCTGAAGATTTACAGATTGTTAAGTGTAGAGATAAATTTCACAGATTGGTCTGACGAGATGGTTAGAAGATGGCCCCACCTATAGGATAGAACATCCTACATATAGATAAGAAGAGGTAGGCAAGAGAGTTTCAAGATAGTCTCAAATTTGGTTGCCAATGGAAAATTTTAGGGAGTTCATTAACCTTAACTTAACCATACATACTTCATGTCAACTTTGTCTACAAGTAATTATGTACATTGGGACAAGTTTAAATTTATTATTTATTTTTGTCATATTACCATCCTCGCTAGGTAGAATGCCCCACTGCCAGCAAGCCTGTTCAGTACTCCGGTGGGTTTACCTAGTCATACCACAGGCTGGTACCCACTGCCAACAGACCTGTTCAGCATCCCGATGGGTTAGCCTCTTACACCCTCAGAGACTGGCCCTCCATCTTTTAAGATTTTAGTATAGGATTGCTTTATGCAATAAGATGGGGGGACAACTCTGAAAACAACTTTTCTTTCTTTCTTTGTCAATTGGGATGGTATTTGTGTTAGAGGATGAATTTCCGTTATATTACTTAGTGATTGTCTTGATGTAAGGGGTACTTAAGCGGATGTGGCCTATCTAAAGATATGATACAATCAAGTTATTTAGTGTGTCGTGGATGGTACCATTGAGAAAGAACAGAAAGGTATCTCTAGGATCAACTCACTTTCTTCTTTTGTAAGTTATTGTGATGTTTCCATGACTAACCACTAATCAAAACTCCTTGTTACGTTTTAATAAAGACACTTTACTCACTTACTCAGGTTTCTAGGGAAAATTGTACGAGAGACCTCTAAGCTTGATGGTTACGATTTCACTTCCTTATATAGTGGTGAATATTTTCAAGAGCAACTGCTTTTTTAAATGCCTTAAGAACAAGAAGATGAAAATCTTTGCAAAAACATGGCTAAATACAACAAGTCATTATTCATTTGATGCTTGATAGACAACAAGGTTCAAGTATAAAAATATTTTGAAGAAAAATCCTTCTTTTATATTTCCTTGGACTGTCTACTCCTGGTGAGATAAATACCTATAGAAGTCTCTAGAATTGCTTATCAACAAAATTTAAAATTATTTACATATGTACAGTACAAAATTCATAAAACATTCAAGAACAAGGGGTAACTTCCCCATCTACTAAGTCCAATGCCTTGTCAGTTGACATGACCTGTAGAAAGTTTTCCTTGGAAATGGGCTTATGATAAAATTTGAGTCGATGTCCATTTACTACAAAGGAGACTTGTCCATCGTCATTTTTTTTTATTTTCACAGCTCCATTGTCATATATAGTGACTACCTCGTAAGGACCCAACCACCGTGTGGTGAGTTTTCCTTTGAAGTCTTTAAATCGGGAATCAAACAACAAATCCCAATTACCAGGTTGGAAGTGTTTCTTCTTAATAAACTTGTCATGCCACTTGCTCCTCTTGTTTTGGACTAACATTGTTCATTGGATGGCATCTTGCTTGATCTCATCCAACTCATTCAATTGTAGTGTTAAGAACCAAATACTGAATACAAAAGCACCACAACAGATATACAAGAACAATATGCAAAATCTTTTTTATTACCATCAAACCCTTGAGGTAGGGCAACACCATACAATTTATCCTATTATGGAAGGGATCCTCTCCTATTCACTTGCCTCTTTGAGGGGACATCCTCCTATTGAGCTACAACTCATAATACAATACCTCTCTTCATGTCCCATTACATTGCTTGAACCCCTTTATATAGTGTTACCATCACTTAAGAACATTCTAGAGGAGGAATCTTCTAGAAGTAGAACCTTCTAAGAAGTCCTCTTACATTTATTATATCTAATTGCCCATTTATTATATCTAACTACTATAGTGGGCCTTATTTAATAATATAGTGGACCTAGTCCACCTTACATTGAATGGCCTCCACTATTATCACTATGGGCCCTCTAGGCCCCCCCACTACCTCTCTAGCTAACTTACATGTAGGGCTTGTTGTTTATGAGCCTCATATAAGTTTAATCCCAATTCTACGGCAATACAAAATCCGTACTTGGAATTCTATTGGTAGAAGTACGTGTTTCCCGTATACTAGCTCATAAGGGGTATGTCTAGTGGTGTTTCTCTAGGTGGTTCGATATGCCCACAAAGCCTCCGGAAGCCTATCAACCCAATCCCAGTGATGTAATTGAACAGTCTTGGTTAATATAGCTTCTAGAACTTTGTTTGTAGATTCTACCTTACCATTAGCTTGTGGGTGGTATGGAGAAGATTTACAGTGTTTAATCCCATATTTCTCTATTAGCTCTCTCATTAGCTTGGAACTGAATTGAGTTCCTTAGTCTGTAACAATTTCACGAGGGACACCGAAGTGGGTAAAGATGTCTTCATAAATGAATTCGACAACATATTTTTCTGTAGCCCTAAATAGGGATTTTTCCTCTACCCACTTGGTGACATAATCTGTACAAAACAAAGTATAGTTTTTCTTACGAGACATGGGCGAAATTGTTCCTACAAAGTCAAGGGACCATTTTTCAAAAGGTTCTATCATAAATTGGTCATGTAAGGGCATTTTGTCAGCTGACGTAGGTCTTCCTATCCTTTGGCAACTATCACAACTCCTCACATATTTGGCAGCATCTTTGAAAATGCTAGGCCAATAGTAACCTGAATGTAACACCTTATATGTTGTACGTTTGTCAGAAAAATGGCCACTACATGGTCCATCATGACAACTTCATAGTATTTATGGTACCTCATCTTCTCAGACACATCTACAAATAATAAAATTAGGACCTGTACGAAAAAGGTCATAACCAACCCAAGAGTAATTGTCACTTTGCATAATAATTTTACGCTTTTCATAAGGTGGAAAATGAGACGGTAACTTCCTAGTAGCTAGATAGTTTTCCATATCTACAAACCATGGGATATTTACAGAGAGGGAAAAAATGTGCTCATCTGGGAAACTATCATTTACATTAATATCATCATCCTCATTTTTTATTCATGAAATAAAATCATCTACCAAATTCTCCTTTCCAGGCCGGTCAAGAACGATGATATTAAACTCTTGCAATAGCAGGAGCCACCTAGTCACTCGGCCATTGGTTATGGGTTTATTCATGAGAAATCTAATGGCAGAATGATTTGTATGTATAGATACTTTGTAACCTGTAATGTAGTGGTGGAACTTGTTAATAGCATGAACAACTTCCAAGAATTCCTTCTCGGTAACTGTGTAGTTTAGCTCGGTAGGGGACAAGTTCTTGCTCACAAAATAAATGGCATAGGACTGTTGGTCCTCTTTCTTCCCTAATACTCCTCCTATTGCGGCGTCGGAAGCATCAATGGATATTTGGAATGAGAGAGTCCAATTGGTCCCTCTAAGGACTGGTGCCACAGACAACTTAGCTTTTAGGGTTTCAAAGGCAGTTTGACACTGCTCAGTCCAAAAAAAATCAACATCTTTTATTAATAATCCAAACATGGGCGCAACAATCTTTGTAAAATTTTCAATAAACTGCCAATAGTATCCGACATGTCCTAGAAAGCTTCTCACCTCTTTCTGAGTCTTGGGGGGTGGAAGTCTGACAATGACCTCAATCTTTGCATAATTGACTTTTATCCCTTCAGATGAAACATGATGTCCTAGAACCACTCCTTCAGTTAACAACATTTTACATTTTTCATGGCTTAGAGACAGGTTCATTTCTTGGCATCTGATAAGGACTTTTTCTAAGTTATCTAAGGCTTCCTGGTAAGTGTTACCATAAACTGTGAAGTCATCCATGTAGACGTCTACACAATCATAAATAAGATCAGCAAATATCCCTAGTACTTCTCATTGAAATGTGTCAGGAGCATTACACAATCCAAATGGTAAGACCCTATAGGCATAGGTTCCCCAAGGACAAGTAAATGTGGTCTTTTCCTAGTCCTCGGGTGCTATGAGAATTTTATTGTACCCGTTGTACCCATCTAAAAAGGAGAAATACTTCTTTCCAGACAAGGTATCCAACACTTGGTTGATGAAAGGAAGAGTAAAGTAATCCTTTAAAGCGGTTTTGTTGAGTTCCTGGAAATCAACACAAATTCTCCATTTCCTGGTCACTTTCTTTGGAACCACTACAAGCAGGGATACCCACTTACTGTCGAGATGGGGTAAATAAATCTGAAATTTAATAACTTTTGGATCTTCTCTTTGACTATATCCTTGAGTGCTGGGTTCATCCTTCTCCTTGGTTTCCTAACATGTGTTACTTCTCCGTGGGTGTATATATGATGGATGCATGTGTCAGGGTGTATACCCTTCATGTCAGTGTATTCCTAGGCGAATGCTCCTGATTGTTCTTTAAGTATACTTACTAACTGTTTTTGTTGGTCTGCATCTAGCCCGAAGTTAATATGTAAAAATTTCCCCTGACTAATCTCATAAGTCATAGTATAAGACATGGTAGACTCATCTATCTCAAAGATAAAAAATGTCGAAGACAAAATGGATGGGTCCAACTATTCCTAAAATTATTCCTCAAACATATACTCAATTTGGGGAAAAGATTGTGGAAAATCAACACATGTGATAGCATAAATGAACTGGTTTAGCACATTTTTTGTTGTGTGCTCCTGAAGTGCCTAGGAATGGTCACTTGGCAATATGAGTTCTTCCCATTCCTCATTATCATATGGACATTCAAGCCACCATAGATTCTCCATGATAGGTTCGGTCGAAGGGTATATGGTGAGCTTCTAGATAGATAGTCCATTTGAGATGGTCATTTCTCCCTCTCTACAACCAATAAATGCATTGGTTGTGGCTAACCAAGGTCTTCCCAAAATGACGGGATGGCCTTTAGTAGGGTCCTTTGAGTGGATGACAAGAAAGTCTACTAGGTACTCCCATGAGTCTAAAGTAACTATGATATCATCCAAAATACCTTCAGGTATAACCCTGGTCTTATTTTCTAATTCCAAAATGGTTGGGGTAGGTCTAAGAAGAGGTTTTAACTGTAGTTCTCCAAGGTGGTAGTGGTCATAACATTTATGGCTGCCCCTAGGTCTATGAGAGTGTTTTGGAGACCTCATTAATGGTTATGGTCACTATGGGGTTTCCCAGGTTCCTATATTTTGCTATCTTAGGCTGCTCTGATATGTACTCAGAAAGTTCTCCTATCAAATGTACTATAGGAGGGTCCTTCTTCTTCCTCCTTGGCTTCTTAACACACAATTATTTGACCACCTTACTGTATATTGGAATATCCTTAATGGCTTGTAGAAAGGTAATCTTGACACAAATATTCTTTAATTCATTCAAGATGTCAAATTCTGGTTGGGTGGTAGGTTTCTCGATTACCAATATTTATGGATAAGGAGGGGCCTTCATACTTTGTGAAGGTTCATTTTGGGGAATCTTGGGTTCTTGGTCCTTAGGAATAATAACATCTTCACACCTAGTGTCATCCATAGGTTGTTTGGTGGTTTCCTCTTCTTCTTCTTCCTAGATGACTACTGAAGGTCTCTGCCTGTCTAGAACTTTTCCCGATATTAGTTGGATATCCTGTAATGGAACATGAGTAATAGCATATGTTGGGAAGGCCTACATCTCAACATTGTGAAGAGGTTGAGTGGGCTTATTATTGGGATTGGAAATTGGTTGTGCTGGTAATAATGTCAGTCTTGGGGAGCTTACATTATGATATTGTTGCGGTTGTTTTTCTGGAATAGGAGGTAAAGGTGGTGGAAAAAAACCTGGAATAAGCTATAGAGTGTTTGGTGGAAACTGAGGGTAAGGATGGTTGGACATAGGGACAGGTGGATCTTGAGGGTTTCCTTGGTTATGTCCTCCTCTCCATCCTTGAAGCCAAGGATGTTGGTACTGAGTAGACCAGTTCTGCCATCTTGGTGAGTTCCACTATTGTGGTTGTTGATAATAGGGTGGAACTTTAGGTTGTAGATCTAGGTATGTAGGATGGTTCCTAGGCGTCCATGGCCTCCTAGGTGCATAAGAGGATTCCCTAGGATCCCCACTCCTGTATATGGCTAACAAATTGGGAAATGATGGACATTTCTCAGTTGAATGGTCTTTTGTGCAAGATCCACAAACTGAAATGCTATCTAATGGGCATTCCCTTGAGGAATGCTTCCTCCTGCATCTTGGGAAATATATTCTCATTGCCGCATTTTCCTCCTCCTATTTCTTTTTAATCTTTAGGGTGTCCAACTGGGAACCTATTGTGCTTAAGATATCTGTTTTTAATTTCTCTAAAAGGTTCCCTATCTCTTCTCTTGTGATACCACCTAAACTAACTGGTTTTAAGTTTCTGTTATAAGGGTCCTGAACATTCTTTCATGTTTTAGATCTACTCCTTGAGTAATTCTTACACATTTCACATATTTCAACAAATAGTTTATGAGAGATGTCACCTAATGCCATCAGGTTAAGCATCTCTAGGTATTCTTCTGAAATTCCGTTAAGGAAAAGAGCCCTAACTACATCCTCTGGGAGGTCATGGTATTTTGATTTCTGGGAGATCTATGCAAACCGTTCCATATAGTCCTCGAGATTCTCGTCTTCTAATTGTTGGATTTTGAAAATATCGTTATGAGATTCTTTGGTCTTGCAGTAGTCTTGGTAATTCTTAATAAATATATCTTTCATGGCTTCCCAATACCTAATACTAGATTCTCCCAACCCCATCAACCATCTTAGTGCATAGTTCGTGAAGGTGGCAGGAAAGAGTTTTAGTTTCTGGGCATCTTGTAAGTAGTTGTAGCTTCTACACAAGATGTTGAATTCAAATAGGAAGGTATCTGGATCTTCACTTCTTTTATTGTAAAAGGTGGGTAGTGCTGAGAGGGGAATATTATTCATATTGACATTTGGTGTGGTGTCTAAAATTGGAAACCTGAAGGTAGTTTCGGTTTGGTTTCTAGCTTCTTCTTCCTCCTCGTGTCTTACATTCTTGTGACCCTCCTGATTATCCAAAATGGTTTGGTTTCCAAAAATAGAGTATCTAGGTGGTTTTATATTTGAATAAAACAAGGTTTCCCTTTGATGGAAAGGTCTTCCTACTGATTGGATGTCTGAGACTCTACTCGAGTTGGTTGATATTATTGGTGTCAAAGTTTCTGTGTCAATTTGAGAGATAATTATGTTGTCTGAACTACCAAAACAAATATTCACCTGTTCAAGGTCTATGATGTCTTCAAAGTTAGGATCTCCTGGTGGTGGTGTAAAAACAAAGGCTGTGTTGTTTGGTTCTATAGAAGGCTTGAGTGGTCTTGCCTCTTGTTCCACTATTATTGATGCTTCAATTTTCTATTCTATAGTGCTCCCTGTCTTAGCCTCTTTAGAGACTACTTTAGCTCTTTGGGTTGAGCTAGTTCTTGTTTTCCAGTATCAGTCTGCGGAGTTTATAAGTGGAATGTTGCTTCCCCCAAAAAGGTCAGAAGGAACCTTAGTTGAAAGTTCTGATTTGGATTTAATGTATCTACTTTTTGGATCTCTAGGTCTATTCATGAAAGAAAACAACAAAAAGGAAAAACTACCATTGGGTTTGGGGGATCCTGCAGTAACAGATGCACAGGTTCTTACCTCTCGTCTTAAAGTACCCCCTCCACCAATCTAATGCTAAGGTCTAGAAATGATCTAACTATTTCCTAACTATTTCCTACCTTGATACAACTCCCTGGCAATGACGCCAAAAATGATGGGTGTTCTATATGCACTAAAAAACACTTAAAATCCTCAATTAAATTTTCAACTCGGGGTAAGTAAACTTAGATTTGTAGCACTATATGTGCCAAGGTAGAAAGGCTAGAGGTATTATAGTCTAACTAAGGAAATGGGCTATCTAAAAACTAATCTATTCAAGTAAAGGCTATTAATGATCAAACCCCACTAAGAAACTTAAACTATTTACCCTAAGTAATCTTTGAACAAAGGATCGATGGATAGTTCTAAGAAAGTAAATGAAAACCCTACTTAAATAAAATTAACTTAATCATGACAATAATCAAAAGAAAACTATCTATATATCTAATGAGCAACATCAAACTACTTTAATTATCCTACTCAAATTCGACAAGCAACTATCCTATTAAAGCAAGTAAATAGACAAGCAACTACCCTATCAAAGAAAAATAGAAAAGAAAACAAATACCCTATTAAGGAAAGTAAACAAGCAAGCAAACAACTAACTAACCTATGATAACTTCTACAACAAGCAAACTAATCAAAATAACTCAATAAGCAACTAATCAAGCTAATAAGCAAGTGAACTCTATTCTTAATTTAAATTTTACAACTACTTCTAATTTATAAAAGGAAATATTAATCTACTAAATTCAAAGCATCATGACAATAAAAGTAATTAACAACTATTCTTTAATCTATGATAAGAAAACTATTCTTTAGTCTACCAAAACAAGAAGACTACCTAATCTGCAAAAGCAAGGAAACTGGCTTCTAATCTATGAAAGCAAGAAAACTCAAATATAGTGTTGATGGTTATGTCTCCAGTGTCTTATGATATCATGATGTCACTTAACAATTAACGATAACTCAAGAGGGATAAACTCAATATTTACTTCGATAGCAAAGTGAAAAGTATGAATTAGACAATCCAGTGAGAACTTAGCCATTATAGAAGCAACATCAACTATCCTACATATCCATGTGATTCATCAATTATGCATTAGTCATCAACAATATGAAGAACACTATTCTATGTAATTCAATTGCATTATATGCTAATTAAGAAAATTTATACCACTTAGATTCATAATTGAAAACTAAACTTGATAATCAACTTTAAAATTGCATCCTAAATCTAAAAAGGAAAATTGCATAGAGTAAACTAAACTAGTTCTATTTTAACAATTCAAATTGCAAAAGTGGAAATACTCATAAAACATAAATCAAATTCTATTCCTATTTCAACATATGATAAGAAATTTAATAAGCAAACCAAATGACAATTTAGATAAGAAAAACTAAGTAGCAATTAGATAAATAAATTGAAAATGGAAACTAAAACTAACAACTATCCATCCACCGAAACTTGTCAAAGAAACCATAAACTAAAAACTTTGTTTTAAATCCTATTTCAGCATATATAGAGAATCTAACTATCATCTAATTACACACAGGGGTTAGTATCTAAGCTTGCAAGCTAGCTCCTACTAATCAAAAAGTCATTGCATATTAACACTAACCTCCATAATAACATGCAAAACTAAACTAAAACAATTAAATCATAAACAACAATTTATATAGTAAAGAAGCATAATGAAAATTCATGTATAGGAAATAAATAAATTAACGACTACACTATTCAATTCACAAGAAAACTAATTAGATATTCACCTATATTGCTAGTGCCCCCCCCCCCAGCAAGTTGTGGCTACTTTTAAAAGGCGAACAACAAGCTCAACAAGACGAATTAAACATTAAAATAAAAAACACAGTCTTTATGCAGTTTTAGCAAAATGTATTTGAAAAATAGCAAAACAGAGATGAACTGTCTTTTTCTCTCTAACTTCTACTTCTTAACAATTGTCTGGCCACTGAGGTGGTATTTATAGGTTTACAAACTGAGAGGGAGACCACTGGAAGGGTTGACCTTCTCTAAAAACAACAAATCGAATTCAATACATTCTAACTGTCGGTGGCTTCTA
Source organism: Picea glauca (assembly GCA_000966675.3). Taxonomy (NCBI): domain Eukaryota; kingdom Viridiplantae; phylum Streptophyta; class Pinopsida; order Pinales; family Pinaceae; genus Picea; species Picea glauca. Next base: position 251,609 of record JZKD02S2282081.1, on the reverse strand, counting down.
GAAACAAGGCGAGCCAATAATCGCCCAACATAACAACCTAGTATGAATCATAGCTCTTCAAAACTCTTCAAAATAGGAAAACAAATATACATGTTCAGCCAAAAATGATCTAATTAATGTCATTAAATTAATCATATCACGGGCCCAACAATTTTATAACAAAAATAAAAATAAAGAGAACATAAAATTGAAATTTACAAGTATAAAACAACCAACTAAGAAGGTTGTCCTAGAAGGGTAAACTAACCAAAATAGTCAATGTGTAGTATACCTAGGGAGGTACCCAATGGGAATGTGGTTATGTATTATTAGTGGAGTCCATTCAATGTAAGGTGGACTAGGTCCAATATATTATTAAATAAGGCCCACTATGGTAGTTAGATATAATAAATAGACTTTCTAGAAGTTTCATTCTCTATAATGTTCCTAGAAGATAGAGAATGCTATATAAAGAAGTGTAAGCAATATATTGGAGCATAGTGAATAATATTGTGAATGTATCAAGTATATCTTGAGGAGTGTTATCGTTCCTTAAGGATTAATATATGGTGTTACCCTACCTCAAGGGTTTTGACTATTTCTTATGTTTAGTATTTGGTGAATGGTTTGGTGTATTGTTGTTGATATTAATGGTTTATTTTAATATTTATTTGTAGATCTATTCAAGTACCTAACAATTGGTATTAGAGCGCTTTCTTCAACCAAATAAGGGAAGTAATTTTTGGTTCTTTTTGCAGTTGTTTTTTAAGGGAAAAAAGGGGGCGACACACTTCAGACTCAATTTTGAAACTTTCTGCTCAGAATTTGTAGAAAAAATTGAATATTTGGATTCCTCTCGGAAAAATACCCAATTTTAAAAAATATTGGTTGAAACAAAGTCCGGTAAGTGAAGTTATCAGTATTTTAAATTTGATCATTTTTAGGGTTTTTCTAGAAAAAGCCATGATTTTCCGAAGTAATTTATTTTTTAAACCCTAATTTTTGTTGTGGATTTCTTCCAAGCAAGATGTATTTTAATGGAATAGAGGATGGCCCTCGTATTGAAGAATATATAAAATATAGGAAGTCAAAATGGAAAGAGTGTTGGAAAATTTTGGTAGATTATCAATTACAAGGTGATGCAACTATTTGGTATAAGTCACTTAACCATAGTGAGATGATGGCACTCTCCAATGAATAATTTGAAAAATTATTATTAGACAAGTGGTCTAAATCCAAGACTAAGGATAAGGAAAGCACCAATGGGTTATTTTCATGTGGAAACTCTATATTATGGGTTCATGATTGTATTCACAAAGAAAAAGTTATGGCTTCTATTAACCCTAGTTGCCAACAAATTTTTATCAACGTTAAATTTGTTAATAGATTGCAAGTTCTTGCAAAGAACATTCAAATCACACAGGTTGATGGTGAACATGTTCAAATATTTAAATATTTTAAGATTACCATGGATAAATATGTGTTTATTTCGATTTTTATGCTCTAGATATGGCTGATGTGGATATTGTTTAGGGATATCATTGGATGGAATCAGTTGGTACAGTTAATATTAATGTTCAAAAGAAGTTTCTAAAGATTTGGTACAAGAAAAAGAAAATTATATTGCAGGATGTGTCTCTTAGTAAGTAAGAAGGGACTATGGAGGAAATCAAAGAAGTTATTGTAGAGTCTAAATTTGAATCAGAGGCAGAGTCCACAAAAGGAGATGAAGGAAAGCCACAGAAAGGACACAATAAAACATTCAAGGATATCATTGACTCAAAGGCACATCATGTGGCATAATTGAAGAAAAAAGGACAAATTCCTACAATTGTGGTATATCTCCATTCACACCATATAAAGAAACAACAATCATCAAGGCAAGGGTGTGAGCATCATCACACTTGTGAGCCAACATGTAACTAGGAATAAAACTAATAAAGAGGTGCATGGATGACTACCAACATTGCAGGAAGGCATCGGGCTAGTGAAACAATCCAATGGAAACATAAGCATGATGCAGATCAAGATCAAGGTGGCAAGGAAACAATTGGAAATCATGTTTTTCTTCCATTAGGATATATGTATGGTCATACTTGGCACCAATTGGCTACATTGCTTAGCCACTCATATTATATGGTTTATTCTCGTGTTTCGAGGATGAAATCTGTGAAGGGGGATGGAATGTAGTATACCTAGGGAGGTACCCAATGGGAATGTGGTTATGTATTATTAGTGGAGGCCATTCAATGTAAGGTGGAATAGGTCCACTATATTATTAAATAAGACCCACTATGGTAGTTAGATATAATAAATAGACTTTCTAGAAGATTCCTTCTCTAGAATGTTCCTAAAAGATAGATAATTCTATATAAAGAAGTGTAAGCATTGTATTCGATCATAGTGAAGAATATTGTGAATGTATCAAGCATTGATTAAGGACTGTTATCTGTCCTTAAGGATCAATATATGGTATTACCCTACCTCAAGGGTTTTGGATATTTCTTGTGTTCGGTATTTGTTGAATGGTTTGGTGCATTGTTGTTGGTATTAAGGGTTTATTTTAAGGTTTATTTGAAGATCTATTCAGGTACTTAACACAATTTTCTTAATCATGACAACAACACAAACACATAAAATGGAAGCTAGAAAAGAAGGAGAGAAGAAAAGAAACAAGATGGCTATAACCAACAAAGAAGGATAATTTGGGGGTTTTCCTAAGGGAAATGTAGACCTCATGGAAACTAACTATGGATTATATGCTTGGATCCTTTAGGAAATCTGCTCAAACATTCACATAAAGAAGATATATAAGAGTTGTTAGTACATAAAAACAAGCAATTCAAACCCAAGGAAATAGTAATACATACCTAGCTAATCAATCCCTCTTGAAGATAGATAACATAAATAACATCTACTACTACACCTCAACCCTCAACTAGAAAGCACTCAAATCCAAACAACTGAAAGAGAACAAGTAAGTACAATCAATAAGAACTCTAGAGAAAAACTAGAAAAAATTAGTTGATATATTCAACAAGTCCCCCTTAATACAAAATCCTCCCTCATTTATAAGAGAAGAGGAAGGTAGGGTTAGATCACATTACACTTGTCACTTTTGGAAAAGTGACAAGTGGACCAACCCTAAAGTGATTTTGTCTTTTGTAAAAAACTAAATCAATTAGATTTGATTTCAAAAAAAGTATTACAATATCTTATTCAAAGTAAAACATTTTGGAAAATAAGCTTTTGGAAAAAAATATTTGAGGGAAGATGAAAACATCAGTGCCACCTCATCATTTTCATTGGTATTTTTTCCATCCCAATGGAATCTTTGATTTTTGGCCATAGTTTTGCAACTATAAATTGGTGAATTCAAGGTGTCAGAATGACCATCAATGGTTGCCAAATTCACTGAGAGAGAAAGGCCCACGACTTGGAGAAATATTTCCCTGCTTTGGAGGGTAGGGGATCATGACATTGTGATCCAAATTATGCTAAGAATGAAATGAGACAAAAACAAATATAGTAGAGAACACAAGAATATCGTGAAACCAAACTTTTATTAATGAATAAGATAGACAAACATTGTAGAACACAAACCAGCAGAATGGGGTAGCTTATCTATGAAAAGAAAGAGATGTTGTCTATGCTTCATCCGCAAAAATATTTACATCACACTCCATTGCATGCTTAAATGGCCTCCTTCACCTCAATCATATATGAGGGAGTGAGAGGAGAACAATTTCCATGATGCATGTGGGATAAATTAGTCTAAGTTTATAAAATTACATAGGCATGTAAAACAATTGGACTTCCCATGCAATCACCCATCCCAATACTAATCTAGCCCGAGAATGCTTAACTGCGGAGTTCTAATGGCGTATGATGCATTAATGCTATGTTATAAGCATGTACATAAGACCACTAGTAAATCATTACATGTTGTTTGTAATTAAAAAATGAAGATGGCAATACATTCCATTCCCCATCAAAAGGGTGAATATCATGGTTTATAAAAACCATAGGCTTGAAATGTTGATTCAATGGAAAGGGTGGATGGACACTGAGATCCACTTGGATCATTCATCCCTCGCTTACGAAGAAATTGTCCCCATTGCATTAAGTTCCCTTGAGAGATGGGAAAAATTCTATTGAATCTGAACCTTGGTGAGCCGCTTTCCTTGTTGAAGTAGATGTTGTGCTTGTACTTTTCCTGTGGAAGGATGTCATGAACCTGTCTGAGGTTTTGGATCCGTTCAATAGATCTGGCTACATGATCTACCTTGGTGTGAGTGTGGGAGGAATTTGTCGACGAATATGCAACAAGAATATCTATATCAATGGGGGCTAATGGTTGGAACCCGAAGCACACCCAAAAAAGGTCGTGGCCAATAGAACTATGTTGAACATATGGAAGAATTTGATTCTCTTTGTTCTCCTATACAATCTTGTCGACCTGCTTCTATTGGATAGAAAATTTTGTTGATGATTGCAGCTACGTGAGACATTTTCCAGACACCAACCTGAGAGAGAGCCCCTGAGAGGGGTATGTGGTTCCTATATGAGATAGAGCTGGAACATAGAGATGGCCTCCTCCTTACAGGGAGTTGAGAAGAACTCCAGACGATTCTGCTGTGTAACACAGTGAGAAAGGAGATCTAGAGAGTTGGACGTGCCTGTGGCTGATCACAGGGTGAATGTTTGAAATCCCAAAGTGTTGGGTGCATCGTCATGAGAACATAAATGAAGATGATGTATTAGCCTCCTCCAAGAAGAAGAGTTGATGAGAAACTCCAGATGACTCTCCTGTGTAATGCAATGGGAAAGATGATCTGTTGAGTGGACGTGCCTGTGGACGAGCACAGGTGAACGTGATCCTAGTGGTTGAGCACTAGTGAAGAAGTTATTCTTCTATGTAATGTAGTGAGCCAGAGGTATGGACATCCCTATGGGTGTGCCCCTAGTGGATGAGCACTAGTGAGTGTATAATATCTATTACTATGTTGTTCAAGAGTCAGAACTGCCTGTAACCGTAATTGTAATGTAAAGAGTATAGGTCAGCCCCACGTTAATGTGATTAATAATTAATGTTAAATATAATTAATCTGGTTAATATTAATTATATTGTGAGCTAGTGAGGTCTGCCCTGTTGTGCCAATAAACACTTTTGTTGACAGGTTCAGTCTAAAGGTAAATTCCCCATTGAGGAATCATATCTTTCATGTGAGTTTGGAAATTTCAGCAAGTACACCTTTGGGAAAAGTGTGCACCTCTCTTGGGTGCTATTATTCTAGGGTTTGAGAACCCTCTTATGTGCTAGGTTTTATTGGTGGTGAAGGTCTCTCTCTTGAAGACTATAGCAAAGGATTTTGGCTGGGATTTCTTCCCTTGTTGAGAAGGTTTTCCAAAGATACTTCTTGAGTTCTTGTGCATGGTGTTTCTTCTTGTGATATTGATTGATGCAACATTAATGGTTATGGTTAAGTGAAATGCTAAAAATGGAATGAACTTCATGCTTAACCTTGCTTATTGAAAAATCAACAAATTCTTGGGCTGCGTTTGTCACAGTGACCTTATGTTCACCATTTGAATGGATCGTGAAGAGGGAAAACTTTGTGGTCTGAGAGATTACTTTGCAACATTGTTTTTCTAATATCAATGAAGTGGTAGTAGTTGGAGCTACCTCTGGTACCCTATAGAGCTTACCTCCCAGAGTAACAATGAAACTGCAGGGCTGAGACTCATATATAGCATGATTTTTCCACATATATGGTTGTCCTAAAATAACATCACAGACTTCAAGTGGAGAAAAATCACACACTACCTCATCCTTTAAGCGGTTGATGCCATAGGGAAGGCGACACTATTGGCTGGCACTAATGTCTCATCCCCAACTAAACCATATGATGGTGTATGGTTGGGGGTGTGGAAATGTTGGTAGCTTCAATCTCTTGACAACCTTGGATGATATCAGGTTCTTCTGACTTCTGTTGTCAACAATGAAATGCAATGGGGTCCCATTTACCCACATATTCAAGTGGAAGAGGCACTCCCCCTCCTCAAGCTCCTTTAGTTCTTTTGGTTGTAATGTTGTGGATGTGATGGTAGCATTGGGTTCTGCATCAATGATTTGTTTCCCTTTATTGTGCTTTGAATCAAATTTCAATTCATGTTCTTATTCTCTTTCTTTGAAATCGACCACCAATGAATTTTTCGAGTGAATTTCATCGGTGTTGTGCCAAAGGATGTTTTGGAACTCACACCACTTTTTGATGTCTTTTGTATACTTCTCATTACCCTTCTTGGACTGGCTCTCTTGAGGTTGGATTTCCTTTCTATGTCCTTCATTCTGTGAGTTAGGATTTCCTTTGCCACGATTCTGTTGTGGAATATTTTCAAACCCAAACTCTCGCTTACTTTGCTAATTGAATTTATGCTCAATTTGAATACATATCAATAAGAATATCCAAGTGTGGAGATGTCCAAGAAATCCATCTTTGGTTGGATGTACCTGTGCAAACCACTACGATAATTCAGAACCAGGTGTTGCTAAGAGTCTTTGATACCCATATTTGAGTGCAAGGTATGAAATATGTTAGTATACTTTGACACCGTCTGGTCTCTTTTATGATGCAGAGTCATCCATCTCATGTACTAGTCATCATAGTTTTTGACAAGGTATAAATCCTTCTTTAGGGCTGTTGTGTTCGTTTCGTCGCTTGGGTGAGAAAAACAAGGGCACTTACAAGTCTAGTTGGGCCTGCTAAATAAGGTAGAGGTTAGTGTATGAATTAAATAATCCAAGCACATGAAATAAACAAACAACTAAGTTAGAAATAACTAAGGAAATAACTAAGGAAATAAAACAAAAATGCATAAGAAACTTTGAACCAAAATAAATCAACCAAATGACCAATGATTATTCCACCAATGGATAACTATATTAGTTGGAAAACACCGTTGAGAAAAGAGGACTTATGGATCCCCTCTTCCTTCTTGGGAGGGCTCTTGAGTCCCCTATTTGAGAGCTCTTCTTACAATGATAAACTAGAAATAAAATGGTGAAGAAATGCAAGCCTATTCCCTTAAGAGGTAAGGTGAATAGCTTATTGAGATGTTACTAGAATGATCCAAGAAGAAAAGATGTTTCTTGAGGGAGGATAGAGGCAGCATAACAATACAATGATATTCTTAAATTCTTAGTGTACCAATGGCCTCCATTTATAGCATGTATTTGAGGCAATATCCAACCGGTTCTTAGTCTGGACAAGGGGGCCTTTAGGGCACCCTTAGGTCTTTGACTAGCCCCCCATTCAGATTCAAATTTGATTTGAGGGTCAAATCAAGTTGGGAGCTGGTCCAAAAGTGGGTGAGGGGCCTACAAGAACCATAAATGCATCATTCATAGGAGTGTGCAAATTTTCTCGTACATAGTCACGCATATGGCGTATTATGCGCTCTATGATCTTCTTTGGTCCGTGCACTATGCACACGCTTCCTTAAGTGTTTCAGCGCATGTCAATTTTTTGACTAGTTGTATAGTTTTTGCCTCTTTGAAATGCTTTTTTGGTGCTGCAGGTGAACTAATAGGTGTTTGGAGGTGATGTATTTCTGTAACCATTTGCATGCGATGTTGTGGATGAAATTTCAGTGATAACAAATGCCCCCTTATGTGTGAGGTTAGGATCATACGTATAGCCAAAATACATCAATGTTTCTTCTACTAAGAATACCATTTTAATGAAGAGTGTTGATAGGAACTGCAAGAGTGATCCATCATAGGGAGAGGGGAAATTGTGGGACTGAACCTTTCTCTAGGTAGGAAAATCAAATATGTATACAATTAGGTGGGCATGCTCCATGCTCATGTCATGTAACTCAAAAAATGGAAGACAATATCTGAAGTTGTATGCTGATGTAGATAGTTACAGCGCCCACCATGGCAGTTTGATAACGACAGAAGAAAATTCATATGGTGAACATAGTTTGAAAAGGAGAAAATACACCTGTAAGAAGTGTCGATGACTCATAGGCATTGATGGCCTAACAAATTCAGAGGTTTTCAGCTAGTATAAAACAACTGCAATAGTGGCATAGTAAGACCCACCGTAACATGAGATTGTGTTGAAGTTGAATGTTAGGGGGGTCAATGACAACATAGAGCAATGATGGTTTTCTCTGTGCCGTCTGAGACTCCTCATTGTAAAGGTAATGAGAGTCAAGATACTATTGCCCTTAAGGAAATTGTGTTGATGTCGACAGAAATGGAGATGCGACTCCAAGAAGAAAATGGCTTCATGAAATCCACTAGGTAAGATCATGAATTAATAAGGAACATGAGCGAAGTCAAGATGCGGTGAGAATCAAGACTGCCCTTGGTTGGGGGTATGTTTGAAGGGTGATTGGAAGCAACTGTGAAACTGTATTTAGCGTCAGGGGGATGACTAGACATGGGGTTAAACTGTGCCAGAGGTGTGACAAAGTGGACAAACTCAGAGATCAGGGGTACATGCACTGTGGGATACTCGATGTTTATGGATGATGCCAATATGAGTAGAGGATAGTGAATTCCCCAACCATGGGCGACATGGGTTTATTTTTTAGAAAAAAGAAGGTCGTCAAGGGTGATGACAAAAAGCTATGTAAACGTTGAAAACAAAGGATTTTTACAATTACCAAATAAATAAATAATAATGAGGGATGAGTCTACAGATACAAAAACAGGTTCCCCAGTGCAAGATTGTTAGGCCTGTGAGGGCACAAGTTGTGTGGAGAACTGGTGGAGGGTGGGGGCCACATGGGTGGGTTTCTATATGATGGAAATGAATGGAGGGCAATGCAAATGGGAAAAATGATTGTGGATGAAATGGAGGGTTAGTGATATTGTGGAGGCACAATAAAAATAGAACTGTTATGAGATAACCTAGGAGTCCATTCGGAAATCCAACAAAAATGAGGAGAAGGAGTATGTGGCTGATTCTTAGAAAATGCGTAAGACTATCGGGACTTCAATCCCTAAGGGGTGAAAGAATCATGAGTGTCAAAGTGCCAAGGGGGAATATGAATGGGACAAATCATGTAGGGGAGAGTGCTATCGGGTGATAGTACCGAAATGCAGCGGAGGTGGCAATACTACAGATCCAGATGTAGGGACCGTAAAGGAAAATTTCAGAGGGTGTGTCTAGGAGATGCAATTGATATTTAGAGGGAATGATTACATGCAAGTGTTGATCATATACCTGAAGGGTTTGTGCTAGTTTGTGATGACCAAGTACCTGCACACATTAAAACCGAATATCCGACGTGAACAATATCTGAAGATAAAGAACATATAACAATTATTTGATAATTTTGAACATGATCATGCATACCTAGGCGTGATGTGAGAAAAATTCTCCCCTAGGGCTGAGTGCAGATGGTAACCCAGGGAATGTGACTGTGTAGGCGGTGGGCCCTTGATCCCGTGGCTAAAGATTGAAAAATAGATATTTTGATCTTCGGTAACTGAGTGTGGAAGTTTTGAAAAAGGGACTATATATGGTTGTGGGGCCCATAATGCCACCTCATTTGTACTTGTTGCCATAGTGAGTTGATGAGAGGTTTTAGAGGAGATTTGGATATTACGGGAGTTCAAGCCGATTGATCCAGGAGTTGCTAGAGCCAGGTTAGTGGTCTCATCCTCCTGCATGATAGATAGGTTCTTATTTTTTTGGTAGGGTCGTATGGATGGTCGTACTAGGGTTTTTTGTAGGGATGGGCCCACCAATGTGCGGGAGAAGGAAGGATACTTGCGCCAATATGCATAGGTAGAATTCCCTCTCCCGCCCATCATGTGTGGTTGTGATGAAATCCTCAGACAGTCTATCCATGTACCATGGAGGGATGGGAAGTTACTCAAGTTCAGGGGAGGTGATGTGAATAGTATCTGGAGAAGGAATAGGGGGAATCAATTGTATCACAAGAAGTGAAGTGGTTGGAGGATTTTGAATAAGGGCCATTTGACAATGCTTGTATTCAATGATCAAAGGACACTAGTACGTAAAATGATCAAGTGATTCACAAAGAGAGAAAGCGAATCTCATCTGTTCGTTGACTGAGGTTGAGACATAATGGATGTCGGTGACATGGGTACCCAAAGGTGTTTGGGGAGAGGGATCTTGCTAAAAGGTTTGGCGTACTACCATCAACGTTTTTGAAACTGAGGTAGAGAAAGGAAATGATGAGTGTAGTGGTCGTACTTTGAACATATGACACCCACGAATTTGGTTCACATCCCTTTATTGCCTGTAGTATAGGATGTTGTGGTAGTACTAGGTGTGCTTGGTGAAGCGATGAGCGATGTGGTTGCTCGAGGGAGGTGGATCAGATTGCGTAACTTGGGGAGAGAGGGACATATATTTTTGGGGTGTCCCTCTCTTTCGTAGAGTGCGCAAGTAAGTTGAACACGGGGAGGAAGTAGAGCAGTGGTATCTTTCTTCTTTCGTCTACCCCCAGCTGTAGCGGTGGTGCTGGAAAGTGAGGGTGAGGGTGGTGTGGTCAGATTTAGGACTAGAATTTGCATCGGGATTCCATTTGATTGGGGAGGGAGGGATGGTTGAGTAACCATCATAGGTGGGTGTAGATACCATACCAGAATGACAAGCACCATGTTGGGAAGGGTAAGCATTGAGGCTACCTAAAAATATTGTACTCTCAGTGGGGGGGTAGAAGAAGGGGATCTGAGTAATGGCTTGGGGGATGGTTTCCAAACCAAGATTTTCCCTTGGGGAAGGGTGAAATTAGGGATAATTAGTGTCATAGGGTTTTCAGGTAATTCCTGAGGTAGCATTTCTTCAACTGGTGGGATGTCGAGAGGTGGAAAAGCCTTAGTGGGAGGAATGGTATCTCCAGTGTCAGTTCCATTAGAAGATATGACACACAATTTTGCTGAGGGGTGTATGAGTGGTGGTGCTCCATGGTATGCCCCCAGCAAGGATGGGTCCTTGAAAATTATGGGACCCATATCCATGAGTAGATACACATCAGAACTAGTGAAGACAAGAGGTAAGATGTTATCGATGTTGGAGGAGTGGTTAGGCTCATAATGTGAAACTTGGTCGATGGTGATGATCTTCTTATTGTGGGGGAACATCATCGTTCAAAACATGGAAGAAGCCACAACCTTCATAGCATACATGTAGCTACGTCCAAACAAGATATTGTAGTAGAGGGGGGTGTTGATAACCTCAATGTCGATAAGGATGGTTTTTCCCCTGAGTTCCACATGGACATTTTGAAAGAGCCCTTTTGGGGAGGATGGTCGACCATTATAAGCTCTCAAAGTGATGGCAGATGGTATTAGCTCAAGGGAGCCAAGTTTCTTCCATAAAATTTTGGACATGATGCATGTGGATGCACCTTCATTAATGATACATCGATGAATTGTGATGTTTCAAATATTAACTGGTATTTGGAAAGCTACCAAAGTGGGGAGATGAGGTTCCCCATAATCTAGCTCAAATGTGATGAGTCTAGTATCAGCTGGGTCGATTGCACCAAAGGAGGAAAGCAATGATTTTCATTGAGTTGGACAGGTTTGGAGGACCTCCAATACTGACATGGTTGCAAGAGATTGTGCAAATCCATCGACCAAACTATAATTGTGTGCTGCCCTAGCCTGCGGGTTGTTGACATTTCATCGTAACGGGATGTGAGGGATACGAATGGAAGGTTCAGTGTTAGGGCGGGGAATCATCAAGGTTTGTCCCAATGTAGCTGGACCATATTCTAAAGTGGTGGGATTAGATTCATGGGGTGCGATGTATTGACTACAACGCGTTTGTAGAAGAATTTCTTCTTCGCTAGTTAGGAGGATATTGCGATCTGCCAGATTTCCAGGGATTTGATATTGTCCTATGTGTTGTGGGGTAGGATGCATATCCTACTGGGTATTCATCACACCTTGGTGTATAATAGGGTTTTTCAACACAACCGAGGGTGGTTGTTGAAAATACTATTTTGGGGCCTGCTGAGGGGTAGACGACGCTGGAGGACGTGGCGCGTTCATGGAATCTTTCATCCGTTTGAAGTTGGCAATTTGGGGGAAATGGTGAGTATAATGACCATGCTCACCACAAAGAGCACAAGGGAAGTTTGTCCCGAGGTTGTTGTGGTTGTTCCTCCCTTGGTGTTTGTTGTTATTATCCCCTTGGGGGTTCTAGTTACCCTGGTTATGGTTGCCCCCAACAGGTTGGTTTTTCTAGGGGTTATTTCCCTATGGTCTTGTGTTATTATTGTTTCATTTTTTTCCTTTATTATTGGAATTATTCAACTGATGGGCCAGATTTTCCATATTCAGTTGTTCAAAATTTTGAAATTGTTGAATGGGAGAGGGTTGAACAAATTTAACACTAGCATGCGGTTGTCCTAGTGGAGGAGAAATTGGTTGTGGAGGATCGAGAAATGGAAAATACAAATCATTTTGTGGCAATGATCTGCAGGGTGCAAAGGAAGGCGTAGCGCTTTCACTAGTGCCCAGGTTATAAGTTGAGGTAGAGGGGGTACCAGAACTTGGTTGAGAGGTTGGGCGCATCATGGGTGTTGGTAAGGGTCCACTCATGGGTGGAGGAACGATAGCAGGGAATGGCTGTTGATAAGGGGGGGAGGGTAATAAGGGGGTCCTCCATACATCAACATATATTGGGGTGTACCGTACATAGGTGGTGTTTGGATGTACGGATTGTGGTGCGTTGTGGTACCAATCAATCCATCTGTCGCGTGAGACATCCCATGTTTGTCCTGGTCAAACGGTATGGGTCTCGAGGCGTCAGGTAGTACTATGTATAAGTAATTGGATTGAGCATAAATGAGGTCGTACTGTTGAGCCTTGCTGATGGCTTCCTCTTCAGTTTAGGGGAAGGTGGAGGCCACATATTTGGCAAGGATAGAGATGAGTGATTTGAGAAACCAATCGAGGCATTGTTCTTTGGTGGTTTCTGCTTTGCATAAGCTACGTCGTCAGTGCCATTCATGAATGTGGTTAGCGATATGCATGGCTAAGGTTTGTTTACACTCAGAGAGAAATTCTAGACCATTGTCATGACGAACTGGTAGTTGAAAGAAGGTCAAAAATGTTTTGGCCAAGGATTCAAAAGTCACATGGGACCCTGATTTTTCGTCCACATACCATTTGGCTGATGGACCTGTGAGTGTGCATTGAAATAACCTTAAATGGATGGATTCATCCATGATATTGTTTGAAGAGCACCATAAGTGGAAGGTCATGACATGGTTAGCAGGATCTTCCCATGATTTTCCTTCAAACTTGGGAATGTCTGAAGGTATTTTGGTAGGCATATTGGGCTATGTCGGGTCATGGAATATAGGGTCATTCGTTAGTTTACGCAAATCAGAAATGTTGAGGGACGCCAAATATGGCATGTGGGGTGACGATGGAGCATTAGTTCTAGCCAT
>JZKD02S2282081.1:165351-193458 GCA_000966675.3 Picea glauca | reverse complement strand
ACTTTCTTATTTTGTAATTCTTTTCTTTAATTATCTTCAGGGCCTACATGTACTTCCTTCTTCAATTCACTTTTTCATCTTCAAAAATTCATTTCTCCTCAACCATGAGGAACCACATGACGTTCCAGATACCATTGGAAACAACATGATGTATATTATCCATACATGGGTGTTTTATCTGCATGTGCATTGTCCTTCATGTCCAAATACCTTCATCAATATTGCATTCCAAAACCAATGACTAGGGTTGACATCAATGACAACAACCAATCTTCCAACAGTTGTTCGATGGGAATGATGTGGTAGTGAAGGGTGGGGTATCAAATGAGGATGTTGATGTGGCTGAGTGTAATATTGGCACAGAGGGGAATCCAAAGTTTGTCAAGATGTCAACTAGCCTTTCAAGGGAGCAAAGGTCTGAGTATGTTGAGCTATTAATGGAATTTTCTGATGTGTTTTCTTGAACCTATGAAGACCTCATAACATATGACACAGGGGTTATCGAGCACAAGATTCTGCTGAAGGAGGAGGCAAAACCATTTAGGAAGAAATTGATACAAATAAATCCTATGCTACTGCCTATCATGGAGAGAGAGGTAAATAAGTTGTTGGATGCCCAGATCATCGTTCCTTTGAGATATTCAGAATGGGTGGCCAACCTGGTCCCGATGAGAAAGAAAAATGGGGAAATCAAACTTTGCATCTATTTCAGGAACCTGAATAGGAGTTCAAAGAAAGACAATTACCCCTTGCCTAAAATGGAACACATATTAGAAAGGGTAACTGGCTCATCAAGAATATCCATATTGACGAATTTTCAGGATACAATCAGATCTCGATCCTGCCTGAGGACAGAGAAAAAACAACTTTCACCACTCCTTGGAGTACATTCATGTATGCCAAAATTCCCTTTGGGTTGATGAACGTGGGGGCGACCTTTCAAAGAGCCATGGATATTTATTTCATTAGAGAAAAGGACAAGTTTATGATCATCTATCTGGATGATATTACAGTCTTATCCAGATCATATAAAGAGCATTGTGATCATTTAAAAAGGGTTTTCCTGAAATGCAGGAAATTTGGTCTCTCCTTAAATCCCAAGAAGTCTTTGTTTGCCATGAAGGAGGGAAAATTTCTAGGCCACATAGTGTCAGCTGAGGGAGTCAGGATTGATCCCAACAGAGTTAAAGCAATCCAAACCTTGTCACTCCCAAGATCCAAGAAGGAAGTCTAGTCTTTCTTGGGAAAAATTAATTTTCTGAGGAGGTTTGTTTCAAACTTTGCTAAGATGGTAAATCTTATAACAACCATGTTGAGGAAAGAAAATGAATTCAAATGGATTGTTCAGTCCCGAAATTCCTTTGATTGGATAAAGCAGGCCTTAACTGAAGCTCTTGTGCTTATCAGTCCTGATTACTCAAAGTATTTCCCAATCTTTTCCTTTGCTTCATGTGATATAGTAGTAGTTGTTTTGTTGCAGAAGAATGATGAAGGTTTGGAGTAGCCCATTTCGTTTTTCAGTCGGGCATTGAGAGATGCTAAAGTGAAATATGACATCATGGAGAAGCAGGCTTATGCCTTGGTGAAATATCTCAAGGATTTTAGAGTCCATGTTCTACATTCAAAGATCATTGTGTATGTCCCTTTAGCCTCTGTGAAGGACATTCTCATTCATCCTGACATAGACGGGAGAAGGACCAAGTGGATTCCCAAAATCATCGAATTTGATCTGGAAATAAAACCCACCAATATAGTTAAAGGCCAAGGTTTAGCTAAGATGTTGGTTGAATATAATTGTAAATATTTGAGGGTTAACTTCATCAACACTTTCTCAGAAAACCAGTAGGCTGAAACGTTTGATAAAGGTCCTTGGGACAACCCTCCGTTAGTAGAATGCACCTAATACCAAGATATTATATTTTTTCTGTAGGAATTGTGGCCTCCGGATGGTATGGGAAGGAGTAAGGCAAGAGATTTAAATATCAAAGAAATCAAATATTGCCTTATTGACCATGTCTTGTTTTGGAAGGATCCTCTAGGAGTACTCTTAAGATGTTTGGACCCACAGGAGGCCCAAAATATTATATTTGAGTTCCACGATAGCCTTTGTGGGGGAAATCATTTCTAGAAAACCACCACCTACAAACTTCTCAAGGTTGGGTACCACTAGCCCACTTTATTCACTGATGTCTGTATGAAAGTCAGGGCCTATATCAAATGTCATAAATTCTCTGGGAAGAAGCAGATCAAGTCTCTGACATTGAGACCTGTGTTAGCCTCAGGACCTTTTTGGTAGTGGGGCCTGGATTTTACTGAGGAGATTCATCCTCCTTCGAGTGTTTAGAAAAAATGGATCCTAACTGCAACATATTATTTCACCAAGTGGATAGAGGCTATCCCCATAAGGAACACTTCTCATAAGGTGATCATTGGTTTTTTGGAGGATATTATAGTAAGGTTTGGGTGCCTGACTAGGATCGTCAATGACAACGCTACATCCTTCAAAGATGAACCATTGATCAGGTTTTTTGAGCAATTCAGAATTGCACTAATTCATTCTACCCCCTACTATCTGCAAGGCAATGGATTAGCAGAATCCTCTAACAAAAGCCTGGTAAAGATCATGAAAAGATTGCTAGAAGATAACAAGAAAGCATGGGATTCAAAGCTCAAATTTGTTTTGTGGGATGATAGAGTGACAACAAAGCAGTCCCTAGGCATCTCTCCTTTCTAGTGTGTATATGGAGTTGAAGCATTTTTTCCTTCTCATCTTGCCTTGCCTGTGGTGAAGTTCTTCCAAGACCTCTAGGAAGAGTCTGATGACATGATCAGAAGAATTCATCAACTGGTAGAAGTGCAGTAGGAAAGAGAGCAACTTATGGACAAAGCACATCACCGACATCAGAAAATCAAGCAGACCTTTGACAGAAAGAGAAATAAGGAGGATTTCCAACTAGGAGATCTAGTACTAAAATGCGATGTGCCCAAGCAGGACAAGGGCAAACATGGAAAACTTGAATAACTTTGGATCACCCCCTTCAATGTTTTTGAAGCATTTCCAAATAACACTTACAGGTTGCAGAATCTGGAGGGTGATGAAGTTTTTAGTGGCCCTATGAATGGCCACTTCCTAATTTTTTTTTTTGTTTAAAGCCGTAATTGGAATTCCACCATTGTAAATACCATAAATGTTTTGTTATTTTGTTTTTT
Source organism: Picea glauca (assembly GCA_000966675.3). NCBI lineage: Eukaryota > Viridiplantae > Streptophyta > Pinopsida > Pinales > Pinaceae > Picea > Picea glauca. The sequence goes on along the minus strand of JZKD02S2282081.1, from coordinate 190,248 downwards.
TTAATAGAATACTCCACAACCCAACACTAAGGCAATGAAGTTGTGAAAGGATTTCTTAGAGACTTACAGGGAGGACTCTATCCCCCATGGATCCTAATGTTATCACATAAACTTGTCAAGGTATTTAGAGTCGTGTTTCCTACCTAGGTCTTTAATTTTGTATGTCTTCTCTCCCTGTACAGACCCGATTGTATTTTTCCTCAGCTTGTGGTTTTCCTTCCGTTTTTCTTCATCTAGTTGATCAACCTATTTTCCTTGCCAGATCACCTAAAAGCCATCTTCCATAATCCTTTTTGTTTTCCCCAGGGCCGATGCATTTCTCCCTTTGCCTCTTTCATTGATCCTTTTATTCCCTTTAGCCTCCAGTCAGTCAACTAAGTGATCATCCACAGGCTTCAATTGTGAATACCGAGCACAACACTTGAAGTGGTTTGATGTAGATGCAAATCAAGCGAGCGAGCAAGTTCAGTCTTCAACGAAGGCAAGCAAGCGTAGGAATCGGGGGTTCAAAATGTTGTAAAATTGTTCATTTAGAAACATGAAGTCCCGATTCATGAAAAGGTAAATCTGGGTCGTTCATTCATGAAGAGATGAGGGTCGTTGATCTAACATTGGCGAATTTTGGAGGTTCAAGAATCGAGAGTTCGGGGTTCTCATCCTAAAGGTGTATCCATAGCCCAAAGTCACGAGAATCAAAATGCCAATGTGATCATGGTCATTGATCAATCAAGAGAGCTAGATCGTTGGATCAACATTTTGCTGACTCACAGAAGGGAGAAGTCAACGGGATGAGTTATGGGAACTTGTGAAATGTGAGACCGCGAAATGATTAGGATTGTCTGTTCCAGAGGGGCACGTGGCGCAGGATCCGAGCAGTCGTGACTTCGTGACTAATAAGTTTGAGAAAGAAATAGAATGAGAATTCTCGATATGCAAAGTCCCAAAATTCTATTTGTTTAAGCACGAGGTCACAACGTGCGGTCACGTAGGGCGATGAAAGGGTGCTTCTCAAAGGATCAAAGTGCTCGAGTGGTCACAAGAAAAAATCCTTACAGCCTCGAGGCACGAATTTTGACTGGAAGGGATTACGAGTTTGACTGGAACATTCTTGAGTGTCAACCTCCTTCTTGATCCTGATGCGGGAAGTTAATGGAAATAGGCGGAGGTAGTTGAAACCTCATTTCACCCCATAAATGGAAGACATGGAGGTTCTGGAGTGGTCAGCCTGTGGTACCCCTATGGATGAATTTCCTTGTCAGAGCCATACTGATCTGAGATCATGTCTGACAGAAGAATGCATGTGCAGTCTGACAAGACAAGAAGAAGACGTGAAGCCTTGAATGCAGTGACCAGAGCCCGTTTCTATAGGGGCGAGTTTCTTTGAGTATATATACTCAATTTTTATATTTTGTAAGGGTCAATGGTAGAGAAAAGATCCTGTATTGTAAAGTTTTAATGAACATTCTGGTTCTCTGGTTATGTATAGGAATTTGAGACATCTTGTTCAATGACATTCAACTTTCTTACTCCCTCTTGTTTCCCTTTGATGCTGAAAGAGTTCATGGTTGAATGATTCACTTGAATTATTGTGACTGCATTATGATGAACGTTTGATTATAATGTTGTTATAGTTCCTTTCAGTTTCTGTGAGATTTAAATTCAAGAAGTTCTTGTGTTTAGCTTGTTCCTCCTTGGGTTGTTGAAAGAGTACTTGATGTCCTTGGAAGACTTCTCCATTTTTGCACTGAAGTCTTCCTCCTACTCACCCTTACTACAACTTATTGTCTAAAGTTAAATCAAGACCTCACCTGTTAGTGCATATCAGTCCAATTTTCTGAGTTAAGACGATATTTTCCTGAGACTGCGCCCATTTGACCCTTTTATAACCAATATGTGACGTAAACTATGATGGGTATTAGGTTTACCTCTGTCGCAATCCAGAGGTGACTTCTAGTGCTAACAAAAAGGAAGAATTTAATACAAGAGGAAGAGGAAAAACTTATAGAAACACCATCCAAAGATTTTCTCTCGATGACATGGAGTTAGAGGTGGATATTGAGAAAATATTTCCCATGATGGAAAAACCAGAAAATGTAACTCAAAAAAATTATTGATTAGAAGTTGTTGAAAATGAGACTTTGAGTGAAGAGGAATCCTTCACTTTTCAAAGTGATATTTTTGATAAGGAGTCTAAAAAATTGATTGTGGAAAGAGGTGATCAAAAAAATAAAAAGGGAAAATCTCGCTTAGAGGTTGACCTGAAAGACATGCGGCCATCCCAAATATATAAAATTCATAGGGAAACCAAGTGTTGATATTATGGTAGTTGTAGGAGGTATTAACCTCCACTTGTAACCTTTGAAAATACCAGAATATTCTAGGAAGCTAGAGAAACCCAAAATGGTTGGATAAGAACCCTAGAAGACAAGTCGGATCAAGAGAAAATGTAATATTAAGTTATTAGTCTCCAGGAATAGAATTCGGCCCAGTTAGGTCACTTGGAGGAATATAAATAGAGAACGCTATAGCTCATTTGTGAATCTCATCCTCATAATTGCATAAGACCAATATGCACAAGTTTGGAGAGGAGTTGCAGCTGCAGCTGCTACAACTGGAAATTTTGGTTTTGGTTTGGAATTTCTCTTTGGTTATGGTTTGGACTTTCTTCCTGGTACGCTAGCTCTGGAGAGAGGTATGCTACCTTTATTAGCTATTGGTTCTAGTGTTTTCTTCCAGAATTATTCTCTCTGTCAAGGTGAAGGTGCTCGGGGTGGCCTTTGTGCCTATGGTTGGGTGACAATATTTCTATATTTTCTATGGTGAAACAAGCACACCTATTATTCTAACAAGTTATGGGCCCACACTATCTTTGAACATTCTAACCGCTGGAAGATAGATTGGGAGGATTTTCCCAGTTATAGTTGCAGTTGCAGTCAAATTTTTGTTGCAACAATGAAACCCTAACCCTCTTGTCAATGGACCTTAAGTGAAGATATTGACCTAATTTATGGATATCCTAGTGCTCCCTAGCCTAGCGCACCTCGTGGTACTCTAAGAAAGCCAAGAAGTCAATTTTAATTTTTTGGTTAAAGTCAAAGGTTGACCAAGTCAAAGCAATAATGAATTACTATATGAAGTTAGAAAACAAGTTATAAGGGGCTTCAAACTTTAGAGAATGGAAGACAAGGATTGACCTCATCCTTTCCAAGAATAAAGTGTTGGGTCTCGTGAAAGGAAAGATCATGGAACCACAGTTTGAAGCGAGAAAAGAGAAGGAACCTCAGAATGTTGCAGTTATGGAAAATTTCAAGGATAATGACATCAACACTATGAGTATCATAGTGGAATCTATAAAAGACCACTTGATACCCTACATCTCTCATCTTGACTCATCTAAGAATATGTACAATTCCCTAACTAACCTCTTCTCAGTAAAAAACATTGGACAAGTAATGAGTTTGAATAACAATCTATGTGACATGAAAATAAATGATGATGATAGCATAACATCATACCTTGTGAGAATGTCTCATTTAAGAGATCAACTACAAGCTATTGAAGAAATCATTTTAGAAAAGGAACTGGTAAATATAGTACTCAATGGCCTTCCCAAGACATGGGATGAATTTTCCGCAAGCATGAACACAAGAAAGTAGTATCCCACATTTGAAGAGCTTTGGACTTATTGTGCACAAGAAGAATCAAGGATTAACACAAAAGAAAAATCCCAAAATAAATATGATGATCAAGCCTTCACAACAAAATTCAAGAATTTCAGGAATAAGAGGAAGTTTGGCTTAAGGAAGAAACAAAATCAAGAAAGGGATATGTCAAAAATACAATTCTTCAACTTTCAAAGATATGGTCACTACAAGAACCATTGTCATGAGTTAAAGAAAAGGAAGGAAACACATGAAGCAACAATTGCCGAAGAAAAGGAACCCTCAAAGAAAGTTAAGCAAGATGAAGCAGACTTCTTCTTATAGTCAATATGAAGTACATTGGAAAATTACTGAGGAATATATTATATAAGTAACAACTTCCAGATAAGTCAAAATTAGAATCAAACTTGAAGAGACTCAGAAGGATTCAAATAAAAAAGAAGTCAATAATCAAGAGGAAATTAGAATAAGATATGTGACACTTTTCAGAGGGAAATAAGGATGCATACAAAATTATGGATTCTCTTAGATGGAGAGAGATGATTACAAAATTCCAAAAGAAGAGCATGCATTCATGCCTGGAGAAAATATTAGAAGGGAGTTAATCCTAAATGATATGATCCATTGAAGAATCTGTGAATATTATGAAGTATTTGTCCATGTTCCCATTGAAAGTAGCAGCCATGATAAGCAACACATGTTCATTTTGACTCTAGAAGAAGTCTTCTTCGAAAATAAGTCTTAAGTATCCTTGGTTGTCCATCTACATCCATGGTCCTATGATGAAAAAGTTGGAATCCTCAGGAAGGAAGGGTATGGAATCTATAGAAGACTCCATGGAACCTAAATCTAAAGAGGAACACGAGGAAGAACATGAAGATTCCAAGAAAGAAATAAAATCTAGAAAAAACAGTTATTATACTGAGATTCATAAGACTACCAGCTTGGTTTGAACCCACTAGAAGAAATCAACCAAAAGAAATGGAAGTTGTGAATGGTGTATGTAAGAAAATGTGAAAAATACTTATTAATGGAAGCATTGTGAGATTCAGGTTCTTCCAGAAGGAGGGAGAAGACTACGATGAAATCTTGTTCCATATATACCTCGTGTAGTATCCATGGATTGAAATTTATATGTAAAAGATTGTTCTTCCCAATAAATAAAAGTGAGAAAGAAGCTTATACCAGAAAGAAACTCATGTATGCAGATCTTGTATGGATTCAAGAAACTTGATGCAGAGTATCCCATATACAACAAAAGTGTGGTGAAAACTTTCTATGACAAAGATAGTGAATTAGAATGGTTACTCATAAGTCTAGGATGATGGATTTATAATCCATGGAAAAAATCCCATGATGACAGATCTGAAGAAGTTGATAGACTCTAGTCCAGTAGACCCGTCTCTGTATTGACAATCGATTGGATCGCTAATGTATTTGGAGAATACTCAGTCAAATATTTGCCTTGTGGGATGTTTGAGTTATGCTATACACCTACATGGCTTTATCGATTCAGATTGGGCAGGGAGTGCAAATGATAGAAGAAGGGCTACTTGAATATGTTTCAGTTTGAGCTTTGCCACAGTGTTGTGAGCTAGCATGAAACAAAAGTTTGTTGCAATCAGCACTACAAAATATGAGTATATTGTAGCTTGTGATGCTTTTACAGAAGCAATAAGTTGATTTATGGACCATCTGATCAAGTGTTAAATTCGACCATGATATATTGTAATGATCAAAGCTATGTGAAGCTTTCAGAGAAACTAGTCTTCCATGACAGCCGAAGTACATTGAGATCAAGCATTATATTCTTTGAGATAAATTCCAGAAGAGAGAAGTGGTTCTCTAGTATATCTCCACAAATGAGTAGATATCATATATTTTGGTAAAGCCTCTGTCTGAGATGAAAATTTTGAGTACTCAAGAGACAAGTTGGGGCTCGTGGAGATGACTTCCTTATTGAAAAAGGAAGTGATTACTCCCAGTTTGGGAGGGAGCATTGATATGTTATTTATTTATGGATAATCATTTTCTAGTTCAGAAAATAGTCCAGGTTGGGAAGCTCCTTTCTAGTTCGGAAAGTAGTTCGACATTTTTTATGGACATGCATTTTCCATTTCGAAAAATGGTCCATATCAGACAATCATTTTCATAATGAAAATGGTCTGATAGATTGTTAATGTACCATAGACATAGATAACCCTTATGACCAGTGTGGGGGAACGGTCTGGGACAATCATTCTTCTTGGAAGTCACTCTGAGTATTGGTCAAGTAGAATGGACCACCTCGTTGGGAAATCATTTTTTCAAAGTTCACAGTTGTGAGAAGTTTCAAAGAATGATCCATTTTGGAGGTTGGTGCAGGAAAGTCATTTCCATAGGAAATGGTCCAGATAGTCGTTCCCTAGAGCAGAATCATTATGTCCAGGTTGAACTATGTTTAGTGTCGTAGGAATGGACCAGTTAGGTGAATGGTCCAGGTTCAACAATCAGGGAAAATCATTCCCTAGGGTAGACACATTCTCTCTAGGTTGCACTATGATTAGTACCAGAGGAATGGCCCAATTAGGTGAATGGTCCAGGCTCAAAAATTAGGGACAATTATTCTTCTATGCTTGGGAAGAATAGTCCAAATAGCCCATGGTTGATGTTTTAATTTCTGAGGGAAGATGATCTTCCAGATATCACAAATGTGAGTGGAAGAATGGCCCAAATGACTCAGTTTTTATCATGATATTGTTATGCATGTTGATATCAGATGATATGATTGTTGTGGAGACTGTATGTCTTTGGACAATAGTTGCATGCTACTGTGGTGGATGTGTTCCACTAGTTGTGACTATGTGTCAATGGTTAGTATTCATGTGCTACTATGTGTGGTTGTGTACCACTGGATAGTATTTGCTTACTACTATGGATAGACATAGTTGTGTTTTATTGGATGACATTGTTCTGATTTCCATGGAAACTATCACTAGTGTTGGAGATGATTTCTAGGTAGATGGATAGTTAGTATGTTGATGGACATACATTTTCCTTGAGTTCACAATAGTGTCTAGAGGGAAAATGGTCCAGGATAGTAATTTTTATAGGACGTATGTCCGGATTAGAAGAATAGTCCTTGTAGCCCATGGTGTGGCTTCCAGCATCTGTTGGAACAATTATTCTTCTAGGACATATGTTTGGATTAGAAGAATGGTTCTTGTATCACTCTATGGAGTGAATGACTTATTCACCATCATGCTCGATTACTTAGATGGAGTATGGCTTCGAGATATGATGTAGTTGATGCTATCAGATGGTACTGATAGTGATGATGTTACTCATGAGTTGATATACATGATCATGAGATACCTATGTGGCTATGATGGTGCTACTGGTTGAATGGTCTGTTTGTGCTCAAGACCATTTCATTTAATACCTCCCTATATAGGAGGGAGTGTTGATATTATGGTATTTTCGAGAGGTATTAACCTCCATGTGTAACCTTTGATGAGACTAGAATATTTTGGGAAGCTAGAGAAACCCTAAACGATTGGATACAAATCCTAGAAGACAATTCAGCTCAAGAGAAAATGTAATATTAAGTTATTAGTCTCCAGGAATAGATGTTGGCCCAGTTAGGTCACTTGGAGGACTATAAATAGAGGGTGGAGGACTATAAATAGAGGGTGATAGAGCTCATTTGTGACTCTCATCCTCACAACTGCATAAGACCAGTGGTGTGCAAGTTTGGAGATGAGCTACTACAACTGGAAATTTTGGTTTTGGATTGGAATTTCTCTTTGGTTATGGTTTGGAATTTCTTCCTAGTACACTAGCTCTGGAGAGAGGTACACTACCTAGATTGTCTATTGGTTATAGGGTTTTCTTCCAGAATTATTATCTCTATCAAGGTTAAGGTGCTCAGGGGTGTCCTATGTGCCTATGGTTGGGTGATAATATTTCTATATTGTCTATGGTGAAATGAGCACACCTATTATTCTAATGCTGGGGATGCTCTTGACAATTCCATTGATGGATTAGAAGCTGAAAATGCCAAGCTGATAGAAAGGATCAGAGAATTGGAAAATGCCTTAATGCCTCTTCCAATCCTGTCAAGTCCTATGTCAATGGTCAAACCGACTACACTTGCCATTAAGTTAAAAGGATCTTCAAGCCTACTCACAACGGTCCAAAGTTACGTAGAAACAATTATTAAGAAGAGAATTTCACTAATAACAGAAGCATGGGATGTATCAAAAAATATTGTTTCTTTTGTCTCAAGGGCACATTCCTTTCATGAGTATCTGCAAGCTGATTTAAAGAATGAAGAAGGTTTCTACACTGATGTTGTCTTACCATTTGGAATTAAAGTTTCAAACATGATAGAATTGAGAAGAAGAGAATATGATCTGCCTTGTCCAAGTCGAATAAAACATCTAAATGCTTGTTGGAAGGAAAATATTAAGAATTTGAGTAACATTGTTCAAGCATGCAACAAAGCCATACTAAAAAGAGAAGAATTGTTCAAAAGACTCATGGAGATAGATCTAGCAAGAGGCACTAATGAGGTATAATACCCTAAATTAATTCTTAATTCAATGTTTCTAACAAAGAAACAAGTTGACGAACAAGTTGAGATATTTAAGGGGTTATTAGTTGAAAATGTTTATGGCATACTCGAATATAATGAAGAAGAAATAGACAATTGGCTAGTTGATTATTCCATGAAAAATCAAGATATTGAGGAAGCAATACATGGAATTTATCTTGACTTAAGAGACTTGGAAGGTGAATTAATCAACATTAAAATTAGGCATGAAATAAATGTCACACCAATGAAAAACTACATTGAAGATTGGTTCAAAAAGGCAATTCACAAATTAACCTAAGAAGGGAAAGAAGTAGTTTAGATGGTTCATATAACCATCAATTAAGACAATAAAAGGATAATAGAAAGAAAGTGAACGAGGAGAGAGACAATCATAGTAAGTTCATATTGATCATATCTTGCTTTCTTTATCAGTTTTTCATCCATTTACTCTGCTTCTTTGACTAGAAAGGTTTAACCGAAATATGATAACTTCTTCCTGTCTTCTTTCTAGGTCTTCTACTCTGTCATCGCCCACCATCATCCTTATAAAGCGTAATTCTTGTTTATATTTGTTTTATGGTTCGTGGGATCCCTAATCCCAGTCCTAAGGACAAACACATTTAAATTTCAAGGCTTTGTAATAGACTATATTTCTCATAAATCCCAAGAGAAATATTTCGGGATCAATTTTAACAATATTTTATAACTATGAGTTTTGAGTATAAAGTATTTAAGATTGATCTATCATTATATTTATTTGAGCTCCCCATGTTTTTACTCTATTAAAGTTCTCTTATGCACGCATACCATTTTATTTTATTTTATGTGATCCTAAATCTTTAGTTTAACTGTGATGGATGTGAGGAATTTTTGTCTATCTTTTTCAAGTGTATGAAGTGTACGGTTCCTTGTCATTTCTCAGGAAATATCTTTAAAAAACAAAAAAAATTCTTTCTTGTTACTTTTACTTGCAATCTTTATATTTCTTTGATTATCGTCATGTACTTCTTCAAATTCCTATATTCTAAAAAATCTATAATTCCAAGAAAATATTAAAACAAAGAGGAGTACCACCTCTATAAAAATGCAGGGGGATTTGTATCCTCGTGAGGTTGTCGTTTCGGTCCTAACGGATTCAAGCGTCAACATTTTTGGCGACCATACTTGGGAATTGAATGGAAATTTTAAATCTGGTTTAACATTTTTGAAAGATACATGACTTTCTTGTAGGATGATCAACCCCACCTAGAAATTGGATTAAATAATCAAAGAAGCATCTTACATCAACGATAGAATCTGGTAATAATGATAGGTGAAACCAGAGAAGAATTGGAAAGATCTTGGAAAACATTGGTCTAAGAAGAAGAAAGAGAAATCCTTCGTAGATAGAGGAGATACAAGCAACAAGACCGAAGAAACAAAATACTAGCTAGAGAAGCACGAGAAAAAGATCGGGATTGAAGCTGGACGAATACAAGGGATCCATTACCAGAAGTAAAAGAAAGCAACTCTGTATAACAAGAAGTGGAAAACATATTCCTGAAATATCTCTTGACATGGCATGAAGAAATGAACAACTATGAAGAGAACCTCATGAAGAAAGACAAGGAGGTGGAGGAGGTGCTGCAATAAATCAAGAAGACTTGGTATTTGGAAACTAGAGAAGAGTATGAGATTCCCCCTTAAATATTTTAGGTGAGAAACATGACTTCCCTGTTCTCCCTAAGTGTACCTTGAAGGAATTTTTGGGAGATGGAACAATTGACACCAAGAGAAATCTTAAATTATTTCTTGATGTTTGTGATTTTCATCGCGTTGAATATGACAATGTAATGGTAAGGTTATTTCTTCATACCTTATCAGGGTGAGCCTATGATGTATATGAAATTACCTAGTAGGTCAATTGGCTCATTTAATGAACTTGAAGCCATGTTCCTAACTATGTTCACTCCTCCAATTGCATATCATACCCTTCTCACCAATTTTACCCAGATTGGTTTGAGGAAGAATGGGAGAATACGAGATTTCAATATCAAGTTCGATAAAACTTTGAGTAAGATTCCAGAAGATAAAATACCCAATGACCCAGTGATACTTGGTTGTTATAAGAATGCATTTCCCCCAAATGTAAAATATTCTATCAGAACATCCCATATGGATACCTTGAAAGAAGGAATGATTAAGGCTACTGAGATGGAAGAAATTATGATTGAGGTGGGTGTTGACCCATATATTATCTTAGGAAAAGTGCATAGCAAGCTGGGAAGCCTAAATATTGATGATCAAGGAGCCTCTAGCTCAAGAAGGAACGAAGAACATAAATCAAGGCCCACCCAAAATCAAACAATTGGATGAGCATTTTTTAAGGGAACCATACCATATGTGAATGTAGACCTTGTTGCAACACAAGAAACCAAACAAATAATTAAAATTGCACAAATGAATACAAAAATCAGGAAGATGCAGAATGAGATAATCAGATTAAGAAGGGGAGATAATCATGTAGCAAATAAGAGAATGTTGATCCAAGAGAAAATAAGAAACCCTCCCCTAGAAAATAGAGTAAGGTTTGAAAACACAGATAATCCACAAAGACAAAGAGTTCCCAGGAAACCAACCCCAAATGTAGTTGTTCTGGATGATGTATATGATGAGAAAATGGTTGATCAAGGGAATGATTACTTACTTGATGAAATTTCTGAAATTATACAAATCGACGGATTCGAGCCATCCATGAATATATTTGAAGAAGGAAACAATGACCTTGACTCACAAGAGAATGTTTCCTAGACACGCGTGTTTGTAAATAAATCCAAGAATAAAAATGATTCTAAAAATGAAAACGAGAAAGATAAAGAAAAGGTGAATGAGAAAAAGGTAAATGAAAATGTGACAGATAGTGCTAGAATCAAGAAATAACATCTGATTTCAAACCCTACTAAGATGAAATACAATGTTGTAGAGGACTTGAGTAAGCTAAGGATAAATCTCCTTTTCACAGTAGTAAATACCCCTCAACAAAGGGAAAACATTTTTAGATTGTTGGATGATCCATCTAGAAAAATGGAGGTTGTTGTCATAAGTCTGAAACAAATCCAGAACACATCAACTGTCAAGTTGAGAGGTAAAATCCCACCTTTTTATATTTCAATTGAAAATCATGATGTTTTCCTTCATAATTGCTTAGTTGATACTGGAGAGACCAATAATATTATGGCGTTGGCGGTCATGGAGGCATTGGGCATGAAATGAACTGAATATTATGAGACCAGTGAAAGTATATATGCAATTGATTCCATACAAGTTCCAACTTATGGAGAAATCAAATATTTTTATGCTTGGATCACAATTTCTCCCCATATTATTACAGTTTTCAATACTATTATAGTAGACCGTCCTCCAGCATATGGAGTTGTTTTATGAAGAGATTGGTCATCTATGATCAGAGGATACATAATGAATGATGGAAGTTGCATGATGCTTCCAGATAAAGGAGGAGCGATGATTAAGGTCCCTCGTGAACCCATAAGACCCTTCTCTTTCAAAAAGAAGGATAATGAATTAATGGAAGATTATATAGATATAGGGATCGAAAATTATGCTATCCTAGACATGGAGCATATTGAAGACCTAGATAAAACCCAAGATATGAAGAACCAAGAGCATCAATTTGAAGGATATTGGAGGATGTTATTTGATGTATCTTGCTCAAGCTCTGGAAGTGGAGTTGGAATTTTCCTTTCTAATATAGGAAAGATTAAGCACCCACATGCTATCAGACTAGAATTTGCATGTATTAATAATGAGGTAGAATATGAAGCTTTAATTCAAGGAATGATCCTTGCACAAGAAATGAAGATAAAACATCTAATTGTGACTGGTGACTCCGAGTTGGTGATAAATTAAGTTACCAATAGGTATAAAATTAAAAAAGAAAGACTCAAGTTATATTTAAAAAGAGTTAAAGAATTGATGGAATCTTTCAGCTCTTTCAATATTTATTTCATCCCAAGGGACAAGAATTAGAAGGAATATTAATTAGCTTTGGTAGCCTCATTTTCAAAACCGGATGATGTTCAAAGAAAAACATATTTTCAAGTAAAAAGAGTATTTCTACCTTCTGTACCTGATAACCAGTAATACTTACAAGTATTTGAGAATGATGAAGAATTGCAAAAAAAATTGTTGAACGATGATGATGGTGAAGACAATAAAATAACTATTGTCCCAAGGGATTGTATTTAATCTGAGTCTCTTTTTACAAGAGACGATCATGCTAAAAATATCTTGGAAGAAATTTCACTCCGAAAGGTCCAAGAAAAAAGAAAAATTAATATTGGAATTGTCAGTTCCCCAAAATATGGCAACTTGGGAGTTGATTTCACAATTGAAGAAGTTGATTAATATGTTTCATTATTTAAAGAATATCTTGATGTGTTTTCCTGGAGTTATGATGATTTGAAGGATTATGATAAAATAATATTTCAACATATTATTCCCTTGAGAGAAGGGACAAAACCGGCCAAGAAAAAGATAAGGATGATGAACTCAAAATTAAAACCACTGGTAAAGGTTGAATTGGAGAAATTAAAGAAGGATGGAATAATATACCCCATTAGACATTATGATTGGATTTAAAATCCTATGATAGTAATAAAGAAGACCGATGAGATTCAGATGTGTGTAGATTTTAGGGATCTTAACAAAGCAAGTATAAAGGATAATTATCCTTTACCTAACATGGATTTTCTTCTCCAACAAGTCATGGGATCAGCCTGCATGTCCATGTTAGATGGTTTTTTTGGGTATAATCAAGTCTTGGTTGTTGAATAAGACAGAGAAAAGACAACATTCATAACACCTTGGGAGACATATGCATATGCTAGGATGCCCTTTGGTTTAAAGAATACAAGAGCTACATTTCAGAGGGATATGGATCATGCTTTTGAGAGGCTGATAGGAAAATTCATGGTGGATTATCGAGATGACTTAATAGTACATTAAAAGAAGGATTGATCACATTCATCACCTAAGGAAAATTTTTGATAGGTTAGATTATATGGTGTTTCCTTAAATCCAAATAAATGGTTATTTGTTGTAACTCAAGGAAAATTGTTGGGTCATATTGTGTGTAAGGAAGGAATATATATAGATCCTGAAAGTTTTAAAGATATAAATGAACTTAAACCGTCATCATCTAAGAAAGGAGTTCAATCATTTTTGGCAAGATCAACTTTGTATGAATATTTGTCCCTGACTATGAAAGTATTGTGAAGTCTATCAACTTATTGTTGAAAAAGGACCAAAGGTTTGAATGGATAGCGGATACACAAGAATCTTTTAATAATATCAAAAGGGAAATCACTACAACTCCAGTCCTTATTAACCCATATTTTCAAAGAGGCTTCATCATTTATTCATTCGCTACATAAATGGTGGTTGCATCTATTCTTACTCAGAGGAATACCAAGGGTGATGAACTATTGATTAGCTTCATGAGCAAGACCCTTCATGATTATGAATTGAGATATTCAAAATTGGAGAAACAATCCCTATCTCTTGTGAAGGCGGTGGCACACTTTCAGACTTAAATATTAAATTCTCATGTCATTTATTATGTTCCATCCTCTCCCATGAAGGTTCTTTAAAATCAACAATTGAGATAAGGAAAATGGGAAAATTGGCTGGCAAAAATTCAAGAATATGACATTGAAATTAAACCTTTAAAGGCAGTCAAAGGACAGGGTTTATGTAAACTCATTGAAAATAGTGATTCTTTGGATGGAATGATTTCAATTTCAATAGGAGAACCCATGGCATATTCAGAATGGTATAGAGATATTATATTTTATTTGAGGCCTAGACAATTTCTAGTCACCATGAGCCCTAAAGAGTGAAGAACATTGAAGATGAAGTCATGTCAATATGTGATGATTGTCGATATATTGGTCAAGAGGAACTATGATGGTATATTGTTGATATGTGTTGATGAAATGAAAGCTCAAGAATCAATTAAATAAATCCATGAAGGAATATGTGGTGGGAATTTTGTGCCAACCACCATCGCCCATAAAATAATAAGAGTTGGGTTTTATTGGCCATCAATTTTTAAAGACTCATATGCTATAATAAGGAAGTGTTTATCTTGTCAACAATTTTCAATGAAAATGAAAAAATATGGAATGCCATTACAACCTATATTTGTAGAACAACCATTTTCCCAATGGGGACTTTATGTCGTTGGGCCAATAAAACGAAAGTCAAGAAAGGGACATATATATATTCTCACCACTATAGATTATTTTAAAAAAATGGATAGAAGTAGTGGCATTAAAAAAGATTGATTCTAAAGAGTTGATTAAGTTTCTCAAAGATAATATTTTGTCAATATTCGATGTCCCAGAAAAATTCATCACTGATAATGGGTCGATTTTCATTGGCTCAAAATTTACAGAAATTTGTGGATAATATGGAATTGTTATGGGGAAAACATCAAACTATTATCCATAAGGGAACGGTCTTGCAGAATCCACAAATAAGATGCTCATTTAGATATTGAAGAAAACGATTAATAAGAACCAAAGGAATTGGCATTTAAAGTTGACTGATGCGTTGTGGGAGAGAAGAATGACTCCAAAAGACAACACTGTGATGTCTTTGTACAAAATGGTTTATGGGAAAGAAGAAAAGATGCCAATCAACCTTGAGTTGAATGTATTGACTTTTGTAGTCAATACAGAGGATGCATAATATTTTTCACGTATGAAAAAGAGGGTCAATCAGTTATTGAAATTATAGGAAGAACGAAGTAAATCGATGGACAAAACTTCTCAGAGAAAACAAAGTATCAAAAAATATTTTGACCATGTTACAACTGTAAAGAATTTTCAGAAGGGAGAATTGGTATTACTCTGGAATAAAGCTAAGGAGAAACCATCAATGCACACAAAATTTGAAGCACTCTCGATCAGACTGTACATCATTGAAAAAATCTTGGGTTTTAATTCTTATATGCTAAAATATATGAAGGGTAAAATGTTAATGTTGCCTGTTAATGGGAAACATCTAAAAGGTTTCTTCACCTGAAATTTTTTCATTCCCTTGTACACAATTTTATTTTATTTAGTTTGTATATTCTTACCCTTGCTCCATAGCCCATTGAATGGAAGCACATTTCATGAAGATTCTATATTCTTGACAACCCACAGGGGGTTATCATCCCAAAGTTGGAGCCAGTTGTTGAGATCAATTCCTGCTTCCGAAATTTCCTTCCCCTTTATATTTTCCCAACTTTTTATTTTTTCATTTCTATTCCCTCTTCTATACCTACCCTTGTTTCCCTCTTTCCTTTTCCCCTTCTTCTATCTCTTTCTCTAGTTACCATACTTAGTCATATTCCAAAAATCGGAGGGTTCGTGGGCTTTCATCCCTATCCAATTTCCTATGTCACAAGTCTGACTGAACACTTGCTACATTATACTTATCATTTTTCCAACTTCATAGGTTCTCAAGGTTGAACCTTCATTCTCCAAGTTTCACGATCCCCACTTTGCACCCAAAATCCTGTGATCCTCATTACAACCATCAGATTTTTCATGGGTCCTGAGCCCCTAAAGTATTTTATTTCTCCTGCTTGCAAGTCTGAACGACTGCGTTTCTAAACTTAACTTATTTTTTATCATCCATAACCGTGGGTTCATAGGTTGACAAGTTCATGAAAAAATTCATATTCAAATCTACTCTCGTATGTCCCTGCCATTCTCGTGCTTTTTCCAATATGCATTAAATGTTGTTTAATGCTAAAAATTTATTGTGCAGGCTCCAAAAATATTGTCATTGGTGGAGAAAGACTCGAGGAGATTACTCATTAAATTTCATTAATTCGCCATTTTCCAAAGGATTATATTATTGTCATCTCTCTGAAAATGTTTATTTCGAGTTATTATTCAGCTAAAAAAATACTCACGCCAACCTAATGGAAGCAACAACTAGCCAACATTTTTGTGGTGATACTTTAAATATCTTTGGTCATGAAGACCAAAAATTTTAGTGATCCAGAGCATATTCATATTACTCCTCTCCTCCTGCATAGAAAGACATAATCTAGGCATCCAGAATCGCTCGCACAGGGTGTGTTCCTGAGGTATTTGACTGTAAATAACTTGTTTCATGGTGCATGGAGAAGTACCTTCCAAGCCATAGAATTATACAACTCCAAAATAATTTCCCTTTCAACAAAAATTTTTCGCAAGATGTTGAAGCTCCTAGAGCCAACAGTTACCTTCATAAAAGAAGGCTGCAAAGATTTTCTGAAGAAAGATAACAATGGCATTGAATTCCTACCTAAATATTTGGAGAATCATGTGTCTATTCTAGAAGCAATAACCAAGATCCAAGTCGACTCTTTTAAAAACCCCTTTTGAGAGATTGCATGGTTGTTCACCAAGTTGATAGGTTAGGAAAGCACTACTACCATTTCTCGCATGATTTTATATATTTTGAATTTTACAGTGAAGGAACAAGCCATCTTTGACTGGGGAAAATTGATTTCTATCGAAATCTCATCCCATTTATCACACTATAAAAGGGACAAAAAATTATTTATGGCTTCCTATTTGGTATTTTCTATAGTGTATTGTTGTCAGTTTCAAAACTTGACTATAAGTAAGAGGGTGAATCATGAAATAGATCCAGTTATCTTCTGGTATCATGCATTGTTGAGACATAAGATCTCTTTGTATTTTTACAAAGTTTACAATGATTTTGTCTTAGTCTTCAAAGGATGTTGTTTGGTGAAAATAATCCAAGGATATCTGACCAGGCTAACCAATTTTTAGAGAAAAAGTGAACGATGGAACAAATGGAAAATCACATTGTCATAAGGATATTTTGTTCCAAATAAAATCCCTCTTTCTTCCATATCATGTATCTGAATTTTTTTTTATTAAAGAGGTTGCAAGGCAATACAACTTATGGCTACATTTTTTCCATGAAAAAAAGAAAAACATAATTTATCCCCTTGCCATGAAAGATTGGATATTTAATTTTCATAAACATAAATAAAATTGATGAGTTTGCAAGCCATTTCAACAATGTGAACTTAAAGTATGCTGAAAAATCAAGGGATTTGATCGTAACAAAATATTTGTAGAACACATGCTCTCGGTGGGATTTAGTAACTCATTCATCCAGACTTCCATGAATGAAGAAGAAGAAGGTAACAACCAAAGTACTCATGTACACGAAGTTGGTGACCTAGAAACAGTGCTAAGTACTAACGAGTTTTATAAGAAAAAAGGAAAGGGTCCCAGTGAAAGGAGTTCCCAGTCTCCAGTTGTTACTCCCAAATATACCACATCCCAGAGCAATGCTCCAACAACTCACCCAGTTAGAAAGATTGCCAACAGTAGTTCAAGTGGCGGAGAAGAGAAGAATCCTCCCCCCTGGGAAAATCGAGAATTCACATTAGTTACCTGTGAGAAAGAAAAGGAATAATTTAATACAAGAGGCAGAGGAAAACCTTATAGAAAATGACATCCAAATCTTATTTTTGGATGACATGGAGCTAGAGGACGATATTGAGAAAATATTTCTTGTGATGGAAGAGCCAGAAAATGTAACTCAACAAAATTCTTTATTGGAATTTGTTGCAATTGAGACTTTTAGTGAAGAGGAATCCTTCACTTTTCAAAGTGACATTTTTTATAAGGAGTCTAATAAATTGATTGTGGAAACAGGTGATCAGAAAAATAAAAGGGAAAATCTCGCTCAGAGGTTGACCTGAAAGACATGCGACCGTCCCAAATATCTAAAATTCATAGGGAAACCAGGGATGCTCTTGACGATTCCATTGATGGACTAGAAGCTAAAAATGTCAAGCTAAAATAATAGATCAAAGAATTGGAAAATGCCTTAATGCCTCTTCCAATCCTGGCAAGTCCTCTGTCAATGGTCAAACCGAATACACACATCATTAATTTGAAATGCTATTCAAGTATACTCATAGCGGTCCGAAGTTATATAGAACAAAATATTAAGAAGAGAATGCCACTAATAACATAGGCATGGGAGGTATCAAAAGATATTGTTTCTCTTGGCTCAAGGGCATGTGCCTTTCATGAGTATTTGCAAGTTTATTTAAAGAACAAAGAAGGTTTATGAACTGATGTTGTCTTACCATTTGGAATTAAAGTTTCAAACATGACAGAATGAGAAGAATAGAAGAGGATATGCCTTCTCCAAGTCGAATAAAACAACTAAATGCTTGTTGGAAGGAAAATATTAAGAATTTGAGTAACATTGTTCAAGCATGCAGCGAAGCCATACTAAAAAGAGAAGAACCATTCAAAAGAATCATGGAGATAGATCTAGCAGGAGGAACTAACGAGGTACAAGATCCTAAATTAATTCTCAATTCAATGTTTCTAACAAAGCAACAATTTGAGATATTTAAAGGGTTATCAGCTGAAAAAAATTATGGCATACTCGAATATAATGAAGAAGAAATAGACAATTGGCTAGTTGATTATTCCGTGAAAAATCAAGATATTGAGGAAGTAGTACATGGCATTTCTCTTGACTTAAGAGACTTGGAAGGTGAATTATTCAAAATTAAAATCAGGCATGAAATAAACATCGCACCAATGAAAAACTACATTGAAGATTGGTTCAAAAAGGCAATTGAAAAATTAACCAAAGAAGGGCAAGAAGTAGTTGAGACAGTTCCTATAACTTTCAATGAAGACAATAAAAGGATAGTAGCAAGCAAGTGAATGAGGACATAGACCATCATTAATTTCATACGGATCATATCTTGCTTTCTTTATCAGTTTTTCATCCAGTTACTTTGCTTCTTTGACTAGAAAGATTTAACCAAAATCTGATAACTTCTTCCTGTCTTCTTTCCAGGTCTTGCTACTTTGTCATCGCCCACCATCCTCCTTCTACAACTTACTTGTTGGTTATATTTTCCCAATCCTAGTCCTAAGGAAAAATGCATTTAAATTTCATGGCTTTGTAATAGACTATATATTTTTCATAAATTCCAAGAGTTATTTTGGGATCAGTTTTGACTGTATTTTATAAATCTGAGTTTTGAGTATAAAGTATTTGAGATTGATCTATCATTGTATTTATTTGAGATCCCCATGTGTTTACTCTATTAAATTTTTTTCATGCATGCAGACCATCTTCTTTTATTTTATGTGATCATAAATCTTTTGTTTAACTATGAGGGATGTGAGGAAATGTTGTCTATCTTTTTCAAGTGTATGAAGTGTGTGGTTCCTGGTCATTTATCAGGAAGTGTCTTTAAAAAACAAAAAAAATTCTTCCTTGTTACTTTTTCTTGCAATATTTATATTTCTTTGATTATCACGATGGGCTTCTTCAAAGCCCTATATTCTAAAAAATCTAGAATTCCAATAAAATCTTAAAACAAAGAGGAGTACCACCTCTATAAAAATGCAGGGGGATTTGTATCCCCATGAGGTTTTCGTTTTGGTTATAATGGATTCAAGCGTCAACATGTACTTGGTCTATGGAATTATTGAGACATATCATGAGTGATATGGTATATGGTTGAGGTACATCTCTTGGTACATGGTTTGTGGATGATGGCACATACTAGAGGCACATGGTTGAGGTATATCTTGGCACATATCCTAATGATGATATGGTACATAGTTAGAGGCACTTCTTGGTGATATTGGTATATGGTATGGTACATGTTTTGGTACATGGTTGATGCATTCTATGATACAGGTTTTGGTACATGGTTGATGCATGATATGGTACAGGTTTTGGTACATGGTTGATACATAATATGGTACAGTTTTGGTACATGGTGATGCATGGCATGGTACAGGTTTTGGTACATGGTTGTTAGGATTCATCCCTAACCCCTCATAGTTAGTCATTATTTATTTGTCATTGTAATAACTGGTCAACTCTCATTATTATTGAGACCACAAGTAGTTATAAGGTTGGTTAGTGGAATTTTATAAATTAGTTAGGGATAACCCATGGTATTGGTGCTTGGTATTGGCACTTGGTATTGGCTCGTGGTATTGGCCCATGGTATTTTTGGTTGTGAACTGTATTTAAAGAATGCATCTCTCCATTGTAAGGTGTGGAAGATTATTGTAAGAGATCTCTGCTCATTTGGAGGTTTCCCCCTCAAATAGACAAGTGAACTAAGATTCCTGTGATATCAATATCATATTTCTTCTCTATATTCAATGTTCCTATTACTTGCGTAGTATATTTTCTTTTTCCGTTAACTTTTGTAGGTATATTACAAGTGGTATTAGAGCACTTTCCTAGGGAGGAAGTGTGGGTGAATTTTTTTCCAGGGTAACGACGTGTTCCAACGTCGATAAACCACAGATATTTGTCATTCAATGCACAAATCCATGGTTGGGGAAGCATACACACAAGAAATACAAGTGGATTTTAAGTGCACATATGTTGTCCACCCTTGTAATCCCTGTTGGTACCCCTTCGAGTGGTAGCACATCAGACAACAACTGTGAACAGACTAGCCTTAGGCATCCTGGAACCCACCTAGCTCAACTGATCGACTGCTTGACTGTTATAGTGTCACTGAGAACAACACTCGAGAAGATACTCTGTAGTACCTAGGTAATTGGGTAGTATGGATAAGGGTACGATCGAGCCTCCTTAGTTGGTTCCCTTATATATTGAGCTAAGTATTATTATCGTCCCCACACGTATATCAGAGAGCTATAGCACAGGGAAAACCCTTATCTGTAGGTACCCTGAAACAAACCATAACCTTGGGGGAAAGACACAAAACAAAAAAACAATAACATAGAAAGAGCACAAACAAGATCCATTGTCGCACAACCTAGTCTCCTCCATTTTGGTTGTGAAATTCCTACATATTTCTTCATGTTAAGAATTTGGACATTCTAACACTGCAAAATTATTCAGACCAGAGTATAACTCCGCAGGAGTAAAAAAAATGTCTGGGGACTAAAAAAACCCTTATTTGAGACTTATCCCATTGGATTCCTCTTTTTTCCCTGATAGTAGTGATACCTGTCATTTTTCATCCTTTTTATGGACCCAACCCCTTACCCCCCTTGTTTTCGACCTATCCCATTGGCTTCCTTTTTTCACCCTGATCACAGTGATACATATCAATTTAATCATTTTTGTGGACCCAATCTCCTTCCCGACACCCTTATTTTCAGCCTAGCCCATCACACTTCTTATCTCGTGTTGATCATTGTTATAACACTCTCCCTAAGATTTCATAATGGGCCTTTCTACCCACTCTCATACTATGTATGAGTGGGACACTAATGTAAACAAACTATATGATGATGTCTCTATGATCAAAGAGACCTTGGGGGACCTTATCCAGCTCTAACAACACTTTCAAGACATGGATGCCATAAATTCGAACCTGCAAGTTGTTTCCCAACACCTTGGATTGCTTGACAAGGGTAAGCAACCAAAGTAATCATAATTCCCATTCCCCTTAGGGTTCTCCAAAATCTTGATATAAGCTTCCAAAAGTGGAGATGCATAAATTTGATGGATCTAACCTAACTGGGTGGGCCTCCCAGTTAGAACACTACTTCTCCCTCCATGATATTCGGGATGATGAGACCAAACTCCATGTAGGCATTCTTTACTTAGATCAAGAATGTTGGCAATGAAATAAGAGATGCTATCTAGGAAATATCAATTGGAACATGTTCACCAAAGCTATTTTTGCATGTTTTGATTGGGAATCTCATTATTTGGGGTGCCTCACCAAGTTGAAACAAACAGGGTCAGTCACCAATTTCATTGCATCATTTGAATAGTTGGCTATCATAACTGAGGGCTTATCTGATGAATTATATCTTGAATGTTTCATAAGTGGCTTAAAGGAGGAAATTTGTGCTCATGTTTGCATGCATCATCCTATTACTTGGTTGCAGGCTTGCTAATTAGCATTGTAAGCTAAGACCATTCTTCATGCACAACCCCTTTGTTTTCCAATACCCAATTTTCCTCATCCTAGGGATACCACTGCTCCCAATCAAACCTTGAAGGCTCAAAAGGTGTCTCCAGTAGAAATGGAAGAACGTAGGAAACATGGGCTTTGTTATTACTGTGATCAAAAACCTGTGCCAGGACATAAATGTTGTGAACAAAATTTCTTCCAGATTGATGGGTTAGAGGATCGAATTTCAGATGAGGCCCCTGAGTGAGAGAATACTGAGCCCACTTCACCCTTATCAGACACCATTTCACCTCCTATGGAACCATAAAAACCTATCATCTCTCCATGCCCTTACTGGTATTTATGCTTCGTAGACATTAAATATTAAAGGCTACATCAAATAGTGGACGATAGTAGTGTTGATTGATAATGACAGCACCCATAATTTTGTTCATCGTAGGGTCATCGAGTATGTCAATTTTTTTATTTGACTAGTTTCAAATTTTCAAATTCTCATAGCTAATGGTGGTACAATGAAATGTGGGGGCCACTGTGAGAATTTCAAACTCCAAATGGGCGATTATATCCTAAAAAATCACATGTTTTACATTTCCATGGATGGTTGTGATATTGTCTTGGTTGTTGAATGGATGCACACTTTAGGACCAATTACCATGGATTATCATGAATTGTATATGCAATTTAATTAAGAGGCTCACACCTATACCCTTTGCGGCTTGCACGTTGGGTCCCCAGAAATTATCAACTCTCATAGAATGGAGAAACTCTTGAATAAAGGTCATCATGGGGTGATTTCCCAATTTAATTCCATCCAGGTACATGATCCATCATCCCCTACAATCCATCATGACCTGCAACTTATCCTGGACAAGCACCACTGGGTCTTTGAGACACCCACATAATTACCCCCATCCTAGGATGAGCATGATCACAACATTCCTCTCCTTCCTAGCAGTCATCCCCCCAATGTGCACCCCTATTGGTACCCCTTTGCTAAAAAAAATGAAATAGAAAAAATAGTGCCGGAATTATTGGAAGCCGAGGTAATTCACCCAAGTACCATCCCACACTTCTCCTATGTTGTAGTGGTCCTAAAGAAAGAAGGTTCTTGGTGCATGTGCCCAAATTTTTACGCCCTTAATAAATTGACCATTGAGGATAAGTTTCCCATACCTATCATTGATGATCTATTGGATGAGCTCCAATGTGGCTATTTCTTCACCAAATTATATCTTGACTCCGATTATCACTAGATTAGGATGAAGGAAGAAGATATTCCGGATACTACTTTCAGAACTCATGAAGGCCATTATGAGGTCTTGGTAATTCCTTTTGGGATTTGTAATGCTCCATCTACCTTCCAAAGTCTCGTGAATAAACTCTCGAATCCCTACCTTCAGAAGTTTGTTCTAGTTTTCTTTGATGACATTCTTATCTACATCCACACTTGGGATTCCCATCTTCAACATGTGGACAAAATACTCCAATTGTTACGGGACCATCAATTGTTTGTCAAAAATTCCAAGTGTTCTTTTGGGGCAAGTGAGGTCAAATACTTGGGACACATTGTCAGTTGTGACAGAGTACGCATGGACCCCAACAAGATTCAACCCATGTAGGATTGGCCATGTCCTAAGACCTTGAAAATCCTCCAGGGTTTCCTTGGCCTTAGAGGATATTACAGGAAATTTGTCCACCATTATGGAAAAATTGTTTACCCATTGACAAACCTTCTTAAGAAGAATGCATTTCAGTGGACCCCAGTTGTTGAGAAAGCCTTCCTAGTTTTGAAGTAGTCCATGTGTACTACCCTCGTCTTAGCAGTCCCTGATTTCAACAAAACTTTTTTGGTCGAATTGGATGCTTCAAGAATTGGTATTGGTGCAATTCTCACCCAAGAGGTCGACCTCTTGCTTTCACTAGCTAGGATTTGAGTGGTCGCAATTCGGGAAAATCTACACATGAAAAATAAATGATGGCCATTCTCCATGTTGTGCACACATGGCGACCATATCTATTGGGGCATTTTTTTCAGATCAAAATCGATCACCATAGCCATCCTGTAACATTTTCCGCAGCTTTAGACTTGAGGAAAAGGATGATTTTGAAGAGGGAGGGAATGTTAGTACCCGTCCCTAACCCCTCATAGTTAGTCATTAGTTAGTTGTCATTATAATAAGTGGTCAACCCTCATTATTACAGAGAACTCAAATATTTAGAGCTTCCTTTAGGTTGGAGCCTGTAAATCAGGGTTTTGCAGCCTCCTTCTGGTTGGAGTCCGAGAATACAGGGATTTGGAGCTTCCTTCAGGTTAGATCCTGTAAACTAGGGGGTTGGAGCCTCCTTCTAGTTGTAGCTAGAGAATTTAGGGAGTTGTAGCTTCCTTCAAGTTGGATCATGTAAATAGGGGGTTGGATCCTCCTTCCAGTTGGTGTTCAAGAATCAGGAAGTTGGTGCTTCCTATGAAGGTAATCTTGATATATATAAGAAATCATTCCTTGGTTTTTTCCCATTTGGGTTTCCATGTAACTTTTGGTGTATTGTGTATATGTGGTTTTTTATTATGCACCGATGAATTAAATTGTTTATGATGCAATAATATACTCAATGCACAATTGATAAACTATTGAATACTCTTGATAAAGTTGAAGTCTATATATTTTGATTGAAAGTGGTAA
>JZKD02S2282081.1:146114-165258 GCA_000966675.3 Picea glauca | reverse complement strand
AAGATTCAAACCCTAGTCAGATTTATCCTTCATTCCCTAGAAAGCCTCGTGGAATCATTCTTATAATATAATCCCATATTGCACCATCAGAACCTCAAAAAATCTCACTTTGCAGCATCATAGGCCTTAGTCCTTCATACCTCACCCTTAAAACTCCAAGAAAACTCCTCTTACACAACTTTAGACCCCAAGAATACTCTCTAGCTTCTCTTGTGCATCTTATATATCTTCTGTGCACCTCAGACTTGATATTCTTGCTTGGATGATTTTTAAATGTGCACATATATCCTTTATTTATAGTGTTTTTGTGCTCACTTTTGGGGTCGAGCTGTAAATATTGGCTGAGCCGATCTGAGCCTTTTGGATGGGTTGTCTGATAGAAAAATTCATATATCCCCATTCTTGAGGAGTTAGATGGAGTTCCATATACCATTAGAAAGGTATCAGAATAATATTTCCGCCCATATAAGCTATTCTCCCATTTGAGCTATTTATTTAAAGTAAAAATTCCTTCAAACATAGGGTATCCAAACTGAGCATCAAAAATCCAAAAATAATATTTCCAACTATTTCCATCTTGCAATCTTTATCTTTGACTTATTTAGTCTCCCCCTATATTTGACATCAATGACAGGAATATTTCCAACAATGTCCCCCTTTGTCATTGATGGAAACCCTTAGTCAATTTTGATACTCCCCCTGTTTGCAACTTTCCTTGTGTCTATAATTCTTCCTCTGTCTGCAAATTCTCCCCCTTTGAAATCACTGGAAAAAGGTTTCTCCCCCTGAGGTTTTGATTCCCTTTACTGAGGTGATGAGAGGAATATCACTCCCATTAAACATTTTTCTCCTTTGACTTCATCGAGAACATATACATTTCTCAAGGTTTTGTTTTCATTTTCCACTAATCTTCCCGAAATTGCTTTCCTTATCTCACATCCTTTAGAATGAAATGTGAGGTTGTAACCTTGATCACACATTCCACTGACACTTAGAAGATTATTTTTTAACCCTTCAACATATAAGACATTATGTGTTTTAGTCTTTTCATTATCAATGTTGAGAACACCCTTATACTAAGGGGGGGGAGGGGGGGTGAATCAGTATAATACTATATTTTTCTTTTAACATTCATAAACCATCATGAACATAATGAAGAAATCTCATAAATACAATAACCAGAAGACACAATATTTAACGTGGAAACCCTTTCATAAGAAAACCACAAAATCTTATTTTTATTAGTTTGTAAGCACCAACCTACAGTTACAAAGTTTATAAGAACCAACCTACTAGAGACAAAAATCCCCACTATTGTTAGTAGGCACCAACCTACAGAAGACACCAACCCCCTTCTTTTGTTTGTAGGAACCAACCTGCAGGAGACATCGATCCACTTTGTTGTTTGTAGGTATCTACCTATAGGAGACATCAATCCCCTTTTGTTGTTTGTAGGAAATGACCTACATGAAACACCAATCCCCTCTGTTGTTCATAGGCACTGACCTATAGGAGACACTGATCCCCTTTCTTGTTTGTATCTTCACAAAATTTGCTTTGTGTTCTTTACTTCTTCTTTCATTGCATCTGCTATGCATTCTTTACTTCTTGTTTTTTTCAAATTTTCATTGTGCTAGCTTCTTCTGCTTTTTCCAGATCATTCACTCTTTTTTCTTTCGCCAAATCTACTTGGCACTTTCTTTATCTCCTTTTTCAATATCTTCTTCTTTTTCCAGATCATTCACTCTTTTTTCTTTTGCCAGATCTACTTGGCACTTTCTTTTTCTCCTTTTTCAATATCTTTTTAGCTTCCACTCCTTATTCTTTCACCATATCTACTTGGTTCTCGCTCCATCTTATTTCTCTCTATCTTCACATATCTTCTTGCTTCTTCTTCTACTTCTACCTTAGATCTTCCTTTACCGGGTCTTCTTTCCTTTTCTTCAATTTCTTCCTTAGATCTGCATTGTGCTTGCTTCTTTTACTTTCTCTCTTTAGTTTTCACTTTCTTTTGCTTTCGCTTCTTCCACAATGTGCTTACTACTTTTTCTTCCTCTTCTTTAGACCTATACTCCCTCCTTTTTCTTTTGTCGGATCTATTTTATTGAATTCCAGATCTGATCTTTGCCAATATATAATTGTCAGTCACTAAATGATGTTTTATTGTCACACCTCAAATTATATGTATATGAATATTACATTTTCACTGACATATTCATTTTTTCTCATAACCCTCTTCTTTATTTATACTTTTCCATAAGTTTTATACGAAAAGTCATGTTCTTTTTGAAAAGCCACCACTTTAATTAAATAATAATTGATTTTTCCCCCTTTTTTATTTTTCAATTCATTTTTTACCTTACCATGGGTAAATACCACCATGGTTTACAAATACCATGCGCACAAACCATGTGCACTTTCACTTTTACCCTTTTTCTTTAATCCACTTTCATTTTTACCTTTTGTTCTTTAAACCACTTTCACTTTTACTCCTCTTTTACATAAACTCCACTTCCACCTAACTTTTCAACTTTTGTTATTTATTAAATTCATATCTATATTTAATCCACTTTCATTTTTACTCTACTTTTATGTAAACTCCATTGCCACTTAAGTTTTTACTTTTTTATTTATTAAAGTGATACCAAGGTCACATTTATATTTAATCCACTTTATAACCTTTGACATCAATAACAATATTGTTGATTACTGAGAGGGGGGGTGAATCATTAATAGAGCAATTTAATCATTTTCAACCATAGTATATGAGTGGTGTTAATCTTTATGATCACTTTACCAATATCATTCATCAAGTGTAGAATAAATAAACCATGAACAATGAGAAATCACACACATACACAGCACACCATTAATTTTACGTGGAAACCCAATGCAGGAGAAAACCACATAATGTTTTTTCTTATGTGTCTTTAAGAATTACATTCATTAGAAGCACCAACTTCCTTTGTTTTCCAGTTGCGACTGGAAGGAGGTTACAACCCCCTATATTTTCAAGCTACAACTTGAGGGAAGCTCCAACTTCCCAATTCACTGTCTCCAACCAAAAGGAGGATACAACTCCCTATGTTCTCTGGATACAACACCTATCCTTACCCCGTCCTGCCGCCCTAAAATATAAATGCCAATTAGATGATGAAACCATTGCCACACTATCATTGTGAGATATACCACTATAAACTCGTACCAATCTGTGTCAACAACCTATAACCAACCTATACCAATATCTTGTGATCAACTTGTACATGTACTCAACATGTACCAAAAAAACCAACAGGTACACGACCTGTTTGTGTTGCATCTTGCATATGTACGTGGCATGTCTATACTGCAGTATGTGTATTTACATGGCTTGTCTATACTACAACCTACGTACACCTTCTGGAAGCTAGGGTTTTCACCTTTTTGAAACTCAGACCCATTTCTTCCTTTGTCACATTAACCTACAATCTGTCACTGTGTCCAAATTGTTGTTGTACCCTATGCATACATCTTCATACATATCCTTTAACCAAATGAATTTATGTCTCCATAGTCATGTTCCATACATGTTTATACAATCATGATCAATTTTAATAACCCTCACATGGAATAGACATCAAATCCTCACTGATATGCATCCTCACACTAAACAAACAACTTTACAACCAAAAACCCTTAACCATGTACCAAGAAATACAAGTTATGTCTCAATACATAAACCAACAATATGTACCAATGAATAATACCAAACATACCAGTGTTGAATTTATATATATCTATATCATACCATAAGATTCATACGACCAACAACATCTCTAGGGAAAATCCTCAAACTCCCATAACCATATCTCATGGAGACAACAATATCCAACTACACATAAGAATATGACATACCTTTTGAACATATAGATAGATATGTTGTACCTGAACACTGTAGAATTTCTTGGGAGCTTGCTTTCAGACTCTAGAGATATAGAATATTCATCTCCTCAAGTTTTCATGGATTTTCCCAGCTATACGCGACCTCTTCTTCTTCAACCTATGTATGTACATGCCATGTTGCCCCTTGACCAAGTTTTGGGAATTTCTTGGTCATGTTGACCTAGTTTGGGACTATGACAGCCTGTCGAAGGAGGAGCACAAGATGAAGCAGAGATCACGAGATATCGGCCCCCTTTTAAACCTCTTTTTTGGTTTTTGGGAATATGTAACAGGAAAGGGATGTCGGCCGATGGGTTTACCCATGTTTAGGCCTATTTTGTATATATAAATAGATGCCTAGGCTAGGAAGAAAAGGGGGAGATGAATGAAAGGCTAAGTGCTAGATCTAAGTGATGTGAATGTATGCTAAGTACAAGTAGGGTTTTTGGATGCATTGTGCATGATTGTAAGATACTTGCAAAGCTGAGTGAAAGTAGTTGTGATAGATTATGAAAGGCTTAGTGTTGTAACACGAGGAAGAAGGATCTAGCGAGCTGTGCAAATCTTCTATCATGTGCGGAGTAAGGGTTTCAGGCTCTATGCTGTAATAGATTGACTGAAGGAAATAAAGAGGAAGAGTTGGTGGACATAGCCCCAGGAGAGGGGTGAACCACGTAAACACCGTGTTATCTTGCTTGGTGCTTGTATGAATGTGTTTATGTCTTCTTTGCTTAGTGCTTTGAGATGATTAGATAGATCTACTTATGCTCATTGCTAATGATGCATAGAATGTTAGATCTAATGTACATGAATATGCTCAGTGCTTGATTGGTTACATCTAACCTATTTACTTATTCTAAGTGATTGTATACGGTAGATTAGTGTGGATTCTACGAGGCTATGTTTTATCTGCGAAGTAGATAATGATTGCATGTTAAGGAACTGAAGGTGCCAAATGCTCTAATAAGTAATACAATCACAGATATGTGTCCCAGCTAAGGTTGCAAACACTTGAGTTCTGCAACCACCCCTGCCTCTACCTCGACTGAGACTTCATCTCCTTTGCAAGTGTTGCTGAAATGGCTGGCAGTTAGGGTTTTGTTGGTGCACTATTATAACATTGAACCCTAGGTCTGCCCCTATGCCAAAAAATGTTTCAGTTGCCAAGACCAAAACTGTGATTGCTAGGAACTAAGGAAGAAGAAACGTTGTGCAAATATTCAATCTAAAAGTGTGAAAGCTCTGTGCATAGATCTGTTTCCCTAGTGCGCAACATTTTACTTGACCTGTGAAGCTCTATGCTAAAGGGAGAAGGCAAGATCTGAAGGAAAGAAGCCCGATCTAAAGAAAGGAGGTTGGATCTGAAGAAAAGAAGCAAGATCTGAAAGCTTTGTGCTCTAATAAAGGTAGAAGTGGAAACTTCTGACTAAAAGATGTAATATCTGCAAGCTTTGTGCTCTGATAAAGTTAGGAATAGTTAAAAATTATTAGATCTGAAACCTTCGTGCTCTGTAAAAGTAAGATAAGTGGAAATTTTTGTTTCTAGAGTATGAATCTAGGTATGTTTGATAGATTTTGTCCTAGCTTAAAAACTAGGGCACTAATAGATGAAAGAATATTTGTTATGAATAGATCTGATAAGAATCATGAAAGATATGTTATACCTATGCATAGAAAAGATGTTTGGACTAACAAATGGATCCAGGATCCTAGAAAGAATTTGTTTCAGGTTAGCTCATATGATCCTAGTGCACAGTACAAAAGAAGTCGGGGATCATTCAAAAGGGAGAGAGGATTAACCCTCTGTTACAGTTGTAGAAGGTCAGGACATCTTGCTAAGGAATGCCCTGGTGGAAGACCTAGTTGTCTTTGTTGTAAATCTCTAGGCCATGAAGTATTGGATTTCCCTAGAATGATCGCTAAGCTTGAAGGAATGAACCTGAATCAAGAGAACCCTAAGGCAGATCTAGAAAAGGTAGAACCCCAGAAATAATAAGAGAAAGTATTGATACAGATGAAAGAAACCCTGAATGACCATCGACATGTCAACTTATCATAGATATTCAAAGAGAAGGAATGCATCGAAGCAAGAATAGGGGACTTCGACATTGATTGTGTTCTAGATGAGGAAACATAGATGAATATTATGCCAGAGAGAACCTGAGATGCTATAGGAAGGCCTTCTATGATCCCTTCACTAGGAGCAATAGGTTTATTCAAAGGAAAGCTAGCAAACCTTTGTGGAAGGCTTGCTCGGATACCTATGACTATCAATGGAACTTCGATAGAAGAAGACTTTGAGAGTATTAAATTTGCTGAAGATAGCACCCTATTTACCATGCTAATAGGAAAACTGTGGATTGATAGAGATCAAGCCAGACGAAAGGAATAAGAAGAAGTTTTGGAACAGAACAAGAAAGAGTTAAAAGACTTTATGACCATAAGGATCACGCACTTGATTGAGGAACAGGAGAGCTGATCGCAGATATTTAATACTAGAATCCCAGATGTCAAAGATAAGAGAACACTAGAGGATCCTCAGAAGATTGAATTACCTATCTTAGACACAAAAGAAGTATTATCCAGGAACCCTAGGAAAGAATTTCAATAGTGCGAAGTAACTAAGACCAAAGAAGAAAAGAATTAGAATGAGAAAAGCATTACTGAGACGAAGCTCACTGGAAAGAAGGCTAGAAAGTTAAGAAAGAAAAGGGATAATACTGAAAGGTTACAGGAGGTTCTAGAGGAGACCTTGTAGAAAGAAAAATTGCATAATTGGAGCTTCGTTAAGATATCAAAACAACGACACATGGCACTTCACCATGACAAATCAATATAGCTGTTGGGGCCAATCTATCCGTTTGACTTCCACTCCGAACAAATAGAAAAACAATAAAGGTTCATCATCCGACCGTTGGACCACGCCATAACGAATCAAACAAGAGTTAAGGGAGGCTCATACTCATTGCAAGCCAACCATTGTTGATTTACCTATTTATCTCGTCGCGCCACGCACCAAGAACACTTTTTCCAACTAAGAATTCAAGCCCACAGACTAAGCCAAGTTTATACAGTGATCATTGTGCTCTCGTTCTCTATCTCATTACCATGTCTAAGTTGTTCCTCGAACCCGCAAATTTTTTACCCTGAGTGAGTATGTCGAAAGCATTGAACACTGTAGAGAAAGACGCTGAGGAATTTTTGATCGAATTGATGACAGAGAGAGTCATGTCAGAGTGAGGGTTGTCTACAGGTGTACAAGTATCATCGACGAGAGGACTGTAGGCCTTTCCTTCCACTGCTCAAGCCGGTCCATCCCAGCTAGTTGATGAGAAACGAACGAAGCACAAAGATGATATCGCGAATGCTAAGCTGATTCTGAGCATTCTACCTACTTATCTACCACCTCTGAGTGGCACCATCAACCATGATAGTGTACCCCATGAATTTGAGTATGCTTTGATCACTGCGTACCTTCCGAAAGAAGTGTGCACAGTTCGTGCTAACCCGGATAAGCTCACCGCGTTTAAGTTTAGTGACTTCAACCTCGACGACAGGAAGGTTTACAGTATGCTCGCCCCTCATAAATATTTGACGTGAACCAAACCAAAGAACTCCAATATTATCACTCAATCATGGACCCAAAAACTTGTGAAGTCAACCCTACTTAATGTAATGAAGATTTCTCACTTCAGGAGGCATCAAGAAGTGAACGTGTTCCTCAAGTTGTTGATGTTCTGTTATCATGGAGGATACTTATGGTTGAACAATCACATCACAGTGGATCCGAATTTGATCAATCGGATCACAGGGCTAAGCATGCAGGGCCCCAACCCACAGGATTTATACCCCGAAAAGATCGCATATCATGCTCTCGCCCAAAGGATAAAGGATACGTATAGAGATGCAGATAAGGGCATGCGAGGCTACAAGGTAGCCTCTATCCATAGCGACGTAGTGCACCTTTCCTGTCAGCTGATCGCATGCAATCTAGTTCGCAAGAACCGACCTAACCAAGTAACCGGATTTGTAGTCAACTTCGCAGGAAAGTGCATGGAGGGCCTACATATGAATTGGGGAAAATACTTGGTGAACCAACTAGAACTGGACTGCAGGGAAGCGCAGGACCAAGGGTACGAGTTCCATTTTAGCTGTCTGCTCATATTAATCACTTTCATCGCATGGGATATGCCAGAAGGTGAAACCTTCCTAGATGTCAAGCCCTTTGAACCACTGGCTGCGAAGTTCAGTACATTGTGGTATTCCAACGACATGAACAAGCAGTGGAAATCAAATGTCGTCTTCCACACATATTGTAACTACTTGAAGGTATCCATATATGTCACGCCTCGCATAACCCCGAACACACTTCACAGATTTAGGCCATTGATGAAATTCAGTGCGGACTGCCACTTCATCTACATCGCAACACGCGCTGATGAGCATCACCAACAGCTATAGTCATGCTACAAATTAACGGAGGATGACTTGGAGGAGTTTACCAAGGATTGGTTGGTTGACCTCCTTGTTCCAGTGGACCCCATGGAGATGTCTGAGGTTGACAACCCTGAAACGACGTTGGATACAGACGGACCTAGCAAGATAAAAAAGATCGAAGAGGTCGACAATTTAGATAACACATCCGTAAAGACCGTGTCTGTTTTAGCTGAGCAAGGGGGTGATGGCACATAAATAGAATATAAAAAAGGCGAGTTTACATTTCCAAGAGACAAGGAGGAACCCTTGAAGAAAAGGAAGGTTTCCCTCCGAAACCTTCTTCAAGGAAGAAAATGAAAGCAACTAGAACCAAATTCGAGACCACCCTCACCTCATACGACTTTGACTTCATCGTCGTTGCACTGAACAATGCTTCGCTGGAGATAGCAGAGAAGCAGGAAGCCAAGCAGGAGGAGGTGTTCAGTCGCATCAATTTTGAGATTTAGGAAGTGCAGCAGGCACTACAGTCTAGCCGTGCAGTATCCACTATGCCCCTGAAAGTTGGAACACCAGAACTAGGTGATGAGCCTGCTCAATTACACTGGATTGTCTATGCAGTCGAAGCTCGCTTTCGACGAGCTCAAGAAGAAACAACACAAGCCACCCAGGCTCTGATGCGAGCACAGGGAGATCTGCTAGAACAACACAACAATGCAGAATGAGAAAATTTTTCTCTCCAAGCAAATTGGGATGAAGAGAAAGTAGAGCTATAACAAAGCAAGGAATAGTTGCTCACCGAGCAACTTGAAGTTAAGGAAAGCGTCAACAGAGAACTTCACTCTGTGACAATTGTCGAAGTACAAATCGAAGAAATAGTTCCACAACAGGTGACACAACTCGAAGAGGTAATCCAGAATATCCAACAATGCATCACAGATCTAGAGCTCCACGTTGTACCCGAAACCCCTCAGGAGATAAGAGACTAGCGAGAAGCAACTGCTCGCAGCACAGTGGGAATATTAAAATCTCTTGCCTTGGAGTGCAAGAAGCTAAGTAACCAGAGGAGCCAGACATATGAAAAACTTATAGAGAATCCAGAATTACAAGTGCTGGAGTTGCAGCTCTAGGAAGTAAAACAGTGTGTGGATACACTATAGGCACAGCTGAAGGCCCTGTTAGTTGTAGATATAATGAAGAGATCTCATGAACAACGCACAACTCAACAACAAATTCATACGATTCAAAGAAAAGTGAGGGAAGTCACTCAATGACTTCAACCTATGCAAGACAAGGCATGTATGTTGTTTACAGAGGTCGAGAGCCAAGGAGCATAGCTAGACCAGGTCGTCCTCACAACAGAACAATGCTTAGAAGGACCGGTGAATGACGCAATGATCCAGGAGTTCATTGAGAAAGAGGCCACAACAAAGAAACAATTAAAAGTATCTCAAGACAAGCTT
Source organism: Picea glauca (assembly GCA_000966675.3). Lineage (NCBI taxonomy): Eukaryota > Viridiplantae > Streptophyta > Pinopsida > Pinales > Pinaceae > Picea > Picea glauca. The sequence goes on along the minus strand of JZKD02S2282081.1, from coordinate 155,440 downwards.
GAGGCATTCGAGGCAGAGTTGGTTAGACCAGAGTGACTTGGGACGAGTCACAGGTGAGTGTTGGGGGCATGTTGGCCCTTGACCAAGTTTTGGGAATTTCTTGGTCATGTTGACCTAGTTTGGGACTTTGACATCCTGTCGAAGGAGGAGCACAAGATGAAGTGGATATCACGGGATCTCGTCCCCCTTTTGGGCATCTTTTTTGGTTTTTGGGAATGTGTAACGGGAAAGGGATGTCAGCCCATGGGTTTACCCATGTTTAGGCCTATTTTGTATATATAAATAGATGCCTAGGCTAAGAAGAAAAGGGGGAGATGAATGAAAGGCTAATTGCTTGATCTAAGTGATGTGAATGTATGCTAAGTGCAAGTAGGGTTTTTGGATGTGAATGATTGTAAGATACTTGTAGAGCTAAGTGCAAGTAGTTGTGACAGATTGTGAAAGGCTTAGTGTTGTAACGCGGGGAAGAAGGATCTAGCGAGCTGTGTAGATCTTCTATCTTGTGCGAAGTAATGATTTGAGGCTCTATGTTGTAAAAGATTGACTGAAGGCAATAAATAAGAAGAGTTGGTGGACGTAGCCCCAGGAGAGGGGTGAACCATGTAAACATTGTGTTATATTGCTTGGTTCTTGTCTGAATGTGTTTATGTCTTCTTTTCTTAGTGTTTTGAGATGATTAGATAGATCTACTTATGCTCATTGCTAATGATGTATAAAATGCTATATCTAATGTACATGAATATGCTCAGTGCTTTATTGGTTACATATAACCTATTTACTTATGCTAAGTGCTTGTATACAGTATATTAGTGTGGATACTGTGAGGATTTGTTTTATCTGCGAAGTAGATAATGATTGCATGTTAAGGAACTGAAGGTGCTAAATGCTCTAATAAGTAATACAATCACATATATGTGTCCCAGCTAAGGTTGAAAACACTTGATTCCTACAACCACCCCTACCTCTAACTCGGGTGAGACTTCATTTGCTTTGCAGGTGTTGCCGAAAGGGCCAGTAGTTATGGTTTTGTTGGGGAGTTGTTGTAGCGTTGAACCCTGGGTCTGCCCCTGTGCCAACATGCCCTATTCTCATTCAGACCGTGTATGATCCGGATTATTTTTGGCATGAAATGAGAGAGGAGATATAACATATAAATATACAGAGATATTGCAAGAGATCCAATAATATAACAAAGATATATCAGAGGTATAACCATAAACACATATATACAGTAATACAGAATTTCTATTATTGAGTGAAATGTACAACACTGTAGAAATACAAAGTGAAAGACTCGCTAGAATGGTGGAAGCTTATCTCTGAGAAGAGACGTGACAGATGCTCGCATTTGAAAGAAGATTATTATTACAATGAGGCTCCAAGGCCTTTTTAACATAAAGAAAAACCAAAATCCTAACCCCAGAAGATGAAAAGCTAACAGTTTTGTGAATGTCGTTATGGGAAGTTTGGTACATCAACTTCCCGGGGGCGTAACTTTGCCATACGATATTTGTTTGGGGTGCATGATAGCTAGTTGTAAAGGTATCATTGACGAGATCCATTTCGGGGCTCAATCAAAGCCTTTATCTCTTTTTGAGGTGCTCGATCCCCAAAAAAATTCATTTAGGCCCTCAAAATGGCCCTGGAAGTTTAGGAACTGAAAAAAAAAAAAATGCTAAAAATAGTAAATTGCCAGAAGACTGTTTTGATCCAGTTGGAATATGTGGGTGGCCATTGATATCCACCTAGATCAATCCTCCCTCCTCAGGAAGAAATGGTCTTCATTGCGTTGAGTGTCTGGGGAGAGGGAAAAGTGTTTGTTGAATCTGCATCTTGATGAGTTGTCTGCCTTGTTGGAGAAGTGCATTGCTTAGCTTATTGAAGGTTGTCACAAACATGTGGCTCGAAGGGTTGGACCATTTTAACCAGTATGGATACATGAGATGACTGTGTGCATAAGGAATCCTTATTCTTTTCTTCAATATTGTTCACCTGTTTTTTCTGAATAGAAGGTGCTTGGGTTGAGGCTGCAATGTTGTTCTTATGATCACCTTTTGAACAAACTGTGAATAAGCTTAATTTTGTAGTATGAGATACTACCTTGCAGCATTGTTTAGGTGGGATAGTAGTCAGAACTACCTCTAGCATCCTATAGAGATGAACCCCCAGAGTAATAATGACACTATGGGATTGAGACTCATAGATAGCTTGGCGCTTCCACATATATGGTCGGCCCAAGAGAACTTCACAGAAATCCAGTAAGGAAACATCACATAATACCTCATCCTTGAAGGGATAGACATCATATGACAATTGAGATTGTTTGTTGACACAAAGATATCATCCCTGGGGAAGCCATCTGATGTTGTATGGTTGTGGGTGTGGTGTTGTTGACAATCCCAATTGTTTGACGACCTCTGCTAAGATGAGCTTCTTTTGTATTCCGTTATCAACAATGAAATGTAACAAGGTCCCCTTCACCCACATATATGAATGAAAAATGCGCTCCCCCTCTTCAGAATCTGATGGTTCTTCTGGTTTGATTGTTGTGGTTGTGACAATAGCAGTGGATTCTGTGTCGATGATCTATCTTCTCCCATTATTTTCTTAATTATATTATGAATTGGGGTTCAGTTCCTTTTCTTTGATATCGGCCACCAATGACTATTTTGAGCAACATTCATCAGTGTTGTACCAGGAGATTTTGTGGAAATCACACCACTTTCCAGTGTCCTTCTTGGTATTCCCATGACCCTTGTTTTCTTGTGGCTTGGAATGGTTTTCAGGAGGCTATTTGTTAGGGTCATATTTATCATACATTGGTTGTTGTGGATTTGCAGACCCAAACTCCCATTTGTTCTGGTGCCTAAGTTTCTGCTCAATTTTGACAAGATATCGATAGGCAGATCCTAGTGATGAGATTTCCAGAAATGCCATTTCAGTTTGGATGTATCTGTGTAGATCCCCATGGTATTTCATAACCAAATGTCTCTTATAATATTTGATACCCATATTGGTGCGCAAGGTATGGAAGGTATTCATGAACTCTGATACTGCTTGGCCCCTCTCTTGACGTAGTGTGATCCATCTCATGTACTGGTCATCATAGTTACCAATAGGGTAATATTGTTCCTTGACTGCATCCACGAAACAAATCCCAAGTGGGCTCGGCCCCATATATTCTAGAATCCTCTATGGAGCTTTTCTCCGAGTAATTTTCCCACCAATGTTTGAAATGGGGGAGATATTTAAGGAGTGCAAAGGTGATATTTTCCCTGTCAGAAAAAATGTGAATAGAGAAATAACCTTCTAGCACATTTAACCATTTTTCTAGGGCATATGCATCTATATATCCTTCAAATATAGGAATATAAAAATTAACTTGTACCTTGAAAGGTGAGGTGCCTCCAAAATTGCCAATTGATGAAGACACATCAGTTATTATCGGCAGGAGTTCAAGGAGGTGGGAAAAATTCTCCATCACTTTGTCCCTATGTTGCATGAGATTTTGCTCAAGCAACAGATCAATAGAATTGTCTTCTTTGTCATTTTTATTTTCTTCCACCATGGAGGGTTTCTTGGGCATGCGAGAGAAATTGTCCTCAAGAGAGACAAGCTCAAGACCCAATTTTCAATATTTGAACCTCGTCGGGGACATGCACTAAAAAAAATGATCAAGAGAAATCTACTCTGATACCACTGATCCAGATTAATTTCATCACAAAATGAGAGAGGAGACGCAACAAAGAAATATGCAGAGATATTGCAAGATATCAAATAATGTAAAAAATATATATCAGATATATAACCATAAACACACATATATAGTAATACAAAATTTCTATTATTGAGCGAAATGTACAAAACTGTAGAAATACAGAGTGAAAGACTTGCTAGAATGGTGGCAACTTATCTCTGAGAAGATATCTGACAGCTACTCGCATTCGCAAGAAGATGATTATTACAATGAGTCTCTAGGGAATTTTTAACATAAATAAAATCCAAAACCATAACCCCGGAAGATGAAAAGCCAATAGTTTTGTGGACCCCATTTAGGGTAGTTTGGTGTATTAACTTCTCGGGGGTGCAACTTTGGCATATGATCTTCATTTGGGGTGCATGATAGCCCATTGGAAAGGTACAATCGAGGAGATTAATTTTGTTATTTCAAAAAGAGCCTTAAGATATCACTTGGTTGCTCTATCGCAAAAAAAAAACTTCATTTAGGCCCTCAAAATGGCTCCGGAAGTTTAGGAACCGAAAAACTGCTAAAAATAGTAAATTGTCAAAAGATTGTTTTGAGCCAGTTGGAATATGTGGGTGGCCACCGATATCCATGTGGATCAATCCTTCCTCCTTAGAAATAAATGGTCTCCATTGATTTGATGTCTGATGGAGAGGGAAAAACATTTGTTGAATCTGCATCTTAATAAGTTACATGCCTTGCTCGAGAAGTTGGGTTGCTTAGCTTGTTGAAGGTTGTCATAAACCTGTGGCTTGAAGGGTTGGAAATTTTTAACTAGTATGGCTACATGAGATGATTGTGTGAAAAAGGAATCATTGTGATTTTCTTCAATCTTCTTGACCTACTTCTGCTGGAAAGAAGGTGCTTGGGTTGAGGCTGCAATGGTGTACTTTTGTTCACCTTTTGAACAGACTGTGAAGAAGTTGAATTTTGTAGTATGAGATACTAACTTGCGCAAATGTTTAGGTGGGATAGTAGTCATAACCACCTCTACTATCCTGTAAAGATGACCTCCTAGAGTAATAATGACACTAAAAGCTCAAGATTCATAGATAACATGGCGCTTCCAAATATATGGTTGACCCAAGAGAACATCACAGGCATCCAGTTGGGCAACATCACATAATACCTCATCCTTGAAAGGATGGATGCCGTATGAAAATCGATATTGTTGGCTGACACAAGGATCTCATCCCTGGAGAATCCATCCAATGTTGTATGGTTGCAGGTGTGGTGTTGTTGAAAATGCCAACTGTTTGACAACCTCTACTCAGATGAGGTTCTTTTGGCTTCTGCTATCAATAATGAAATGCAATGGGGTCCCATTCACCCACATCTATGAATTAAAAAGGTGCTCCCCTTTTTCAGGATCTGTTGGTTTTATGTTTTAATTGTTGTGGTTGTGACAATAGCAGTGGGGTCTTTGTCGATGATATATCCTCTCCCATTATTTTCTGAATCAGATTTTGAATCGAGGTTTGACTCCTTTTCTTTGATCTCGAACACCAATGATATTTTTGAGCAACATTCATCAATGTTGTGCTAGGGGATTTTGTGGAAATCACACCACTTTCCAGTGTCCTTCTTGGTCTTCCCATGATCCTTCTTTTCCTATGGCATGGATTGGGTTTTGGGAGGCTCTTTATTAGGGTCGTCTTTATCATAATTTGGTTGTTGCATATTTGTAGACTCCAACTCCTGTTTGTTCTGCTGCCTAAATTTCTACTCAATTTTGATAGCATATCAATAGGCAACTCCCAGCAATGAGATGTCCAGAAACTCCATTTTAGTTTGGATGTATTTGTGTAGATCCCCACGATATTTTAGAACCATATGCCGCTCATAATATTTGATACCCAGCTTGGTGCACAAGGTATGGAAGGTATTTGTAAAATCTGACACTGCTTGGCCCCTCTCTTGACGCAGCGTGGTCCATCTCATGTATTGGTCATCATAGTTACCAACAGGGTAATATTGTTCCTTGACCGTATCCACAAAAAATCCAAAGTGGGCTCAGCCCCATATATTCTAGACTCCTTTGTGGAAATTTGTTCCCAATAATTTTCCCACCAATGTTTGACATGGGGGAGAGGTTTAAGGAGTGAAAAAGTGATTTTTTCCCTCTCGAAAAAATTGTGAACAAAGAAATAACCTTCTAGCAGATTTAACCATTTTTCTAGGGCATCTACATCTATCTATCCTTCAAATACGGGAATACAAAAATTAACTTGTACCTTGAAAGGCAAGGTGCATCCAAAGTGGTTGCTTCATGAATATGTGCCGGTTGTTATCAGCAGGCATTGAAGGATGTGGGGAAATTTCTCCATTAATTTGTCCCTCTATCGCATGAGAGCTTACTCAAGCGACATATTAATAGAATCGCTTGATCCATAATTTTTCATTTCTTCCGCCATGGAGGGCTTATTGGTCATGTAAGATTGATTTTATTCAAGAGAGATGAGCTCGAGACCCGATTTTCTATACTTAGACCTCGTTGGGGACATGCACTGAAAAAAATGATCAAGAGCAGCATGCTCTGATACCACTGATCCATATTATTTTCAGCACGAAATGAGAGCGGAGATATAACTCAGAAATATACATATATATTGAAAGAGATCCAATAATATAACATAGATATAACAGAGGTATAACCATAAACACAGATATACAATAATACACAATTTTTATTATTGAGTGAAATGTACAAAACTGTAGAAATACAGAGTGAAAGACTAGTTAGAATGGTGGTACCTTATCTCTGAGAAGAGATGTGAAGGCTACTCACATTCATAAGAAGATTATTGTTAAAATGAGGCTCCAAGGCCTTTTTAACATAAATAAAATCTAAAACCCTAACCCCAGAATATGAAAAGCCAACAGTTTTGTGGACCCCGTTTTGGGTAGTTTGGTGTATCAACTTCCTAGTGGCATAACTTCTCTGTTTGGGGCACATGATAGCTCATTGGAAATATATTGTCAAGAAGATTCATTTTGGGAGCTCAAAAAACTACTTTGGCTATAATTGAGGTGCTTGATCCCAAAGAAACGTCATTTAGGCCCTCAAAATGGCCCCGAAAGTTTAGGAACTAAAAAACTGCTAAAAATAGTTTATTGTTAGAAGACTATTTTGAGCCAGTTGGAATATGTGGGTGGCCACCTATTTCCACCTAGATCAATCCTCCCTCTTTAGGAAGTAGTGGTCTCCATTGCATTGAGTGTCTGGGTGAGAGGGAAAAGTGTTTGTTTAATCTACATCTTGATGAGTTGTTGGCCTTACTGGAGATGTTGTGTTTCTTGGCTTATGGAAGGCTATCATGAATCTGTAGCTACAAGGGTTGGACCTTTATAACCATTATGGATACATGAGATGACTTTTTGCAAAAGGAATCCTTGTGCTTTGCTTCAATCTTGTTGACTTTCTTCTGTTAGACAAAAGGTTCAAGGTGCTTGGGCTGAGGCTGCAATGGTGTTCTTCAGTTCACCTTTTGAACAGACTGTGAAGAAGATGAATTTTGTAGTATGAGATACTACCTTGTGGCATTTTTTAGGCGGTAAAGTAGTCGAAACTACCTCTGGTATTTTGTAGAGATGACCCCACAGAGTAATAATGACACTACAGGGTCAAGACTCATAGATGGCATGGCACTTCCACATATATGGTTGGCCCAAGAGAAAATCACAGACATATAGTTTGGCAACATCACATAATACCTCATCCTTGAAGGGATGGATGTTGTATGACATTTGACATTGTTGGATGACACGAAGATCTTGTCCTTGGCGAAGCCATCCGATGTTGTATGGTTTCAGGTGTGGTGTTGTTGACAATCCCAACTATTTGACGACCTCTTCTAAGATGAGGTTCTTCTCTCTTTCATTATCAACAATGAAACGCAACGTGGTCCCTTCACCCACATATGTGAATAAAAAAGGAACTCCCCCTCTTCAGGATCTGTTGGTTCTTTTGGTTTAACTTTTGCAGTTGTGATGGTAGCAGTGGGGTCTATGTCGATGATCCGTCATCTCCAATTGCTCCTTTTCTTTGATCTCGGAGACCAATGATTGTTTTGAGCGACATTCATTAGTGTTGTGCAAGGGGATTTTATGGAAATCACATCATTATCCAGTGTCCTTCTTTGTCTTCCCATGACCCTCCTTTTCCCATGGATTAGATTGTTTTTTGGGAGGCTGCTTGTTAGGGGCACCTTTATCATAATTTGCTTGTTACATATTTGCAAACACAAACTCCCATTTGTTCTACTGCCTAAATTTATGCTCAATTTTTCCATCATATTGATAGACAGCTCCCAGCGATGAGATGTTTAAAAACTCCATTTCAGTTTGGATGTATCTGTGTAGAGCCCCATAGTATTTCAGAACCAAATTGCGCTCAGAATATTTGATACACATCTTGGTGTGCAAGGTATGGAAGGTATTGGTGAACTCTGACATTGCTTGTCCCCTCTCTTGACACAACGTGGTCCATCTCATGTATTGGTCATCATAGTTACCAACAGGGTAATATTGTTCCTTGACCGCATCCACAAAAAAAGTGAGCTCGACCCCATATATTCCAAACTCCTATGTGGAAAATTTATCCTAGTAAGCTTCCCACCAATCTTTGACATGGGGGAGAGCTTTAAGGAGTGAGAAGGTGATATTTTCCTTGTCGGAAAAATTGTGAACAAAGAAATAACCTTCTAGTAGATTTAACCAATTTTCTAGGGCATCTACATCTATCCGTCCCTCAAATACAGGAATATCAAAATTAAATTGTACCTTGAAATGTGAGGTGCCTCCAAAGTGGTCACTTGATGAAGATTCATCGGTTGTTATCGACAGGATTTGAAGGTTGTGTGAAAAATTCTCCATCATTCCGTCCCTCTGTCGTGTGAGAGCTTTCTCAAGCAACAAATTAATAGAATCGTCTGCGCTGTCGTTTTTATTTTCTTTCACCATGGAGGGTTTCTTGGGCATGTGAGAGAGATTTTCATTAAGAGAGACAATCTTGAGACCCAATTTTCTATACTCAGACCTCGTCGGGGACATGCACTGAAAAAAAATGATCAAGAGCAGCCTGCTCTGATACTACTGATCCAGATTATTCTGGGCATGAAATGAGAGTGGAGATATAACAAAGAAATATACAGAGATATTGCAAGAGAGACAATAATATAACATAGATATATTATAGGTATAACCATAAACACACATATATAGTAATACACAATTTCTATTATTGAGTGAAATGTACACAACTGTAGAAATACAGAGTGAAAGACTCATTAGAATGGTGGCAACTTATCTCTGAGAAGAGATGTGATGGCTACTCACATTCGCAAGAATATGATTGTTACAATGAGGCTCCAAGTCCTTTTTAACATAAATAAAATCCAAAACCCTAACCCTGGAAGATGAAAATCCAACAGTTTTGTGGACCCCGTTTTGGGTAGTTTGGTGTATCAACTTCCTGGGGGCATAACTTTGGCATACGATCTCCTTTTTGGGTGTACGATAGCTCGTTGGACAGGTATCAACGAGGAGATTAATTTTGAGGGCTTTAAGAGAGTCTAAAAAT